>JBBIGA010161555.1:0-17376 GCA_037576975.1 Alestes dentex | reverse complement strand
GACACAACCCTCTGCATTTATCCGGACTTGGGACCTGCACAAGGAATCACTGGCTTGTGACCTCTTATGGTTGCATTAGTATGTTGTTCATTGTGTTATTTATATATTGTTGTGTTTTATAATGTTGTGCTTGAGAGACACCATCGACCGGAACCAAATTCCTTGTATGTGTTCATGCACATACTTGGCCAGTAAAAAGATTCTGATTCTAATTCTGATTCTGATTCTGATTTCTGATTAATTTAAACACTTGACACTTGCCTTTATTCATTTCTCTGCACCTTGCGGTTTATCCTGAATGACTCCAAGCCATGGATCAGAAGCTATTTCATCTTGCTGCAATATCTGAAAACCATGCCGATAATATCTAAAACAGCGTCCACTTCATAATCTCTCAATATGTTCTTCTCCATTGCTCTCTTAATTTATAAAGTAACTTCAGCAGTACAGCAGTACTTTTCTGTTATATTTCCTTGCTTCATTTTTTCAATGGCCTTAGTTGAATTGGTTTTAAGGAGGCTGTCAGATCGCATTGTCAGCCCTTGGTAAATGGTGCAGTGGTAGAGAAAGAGAGAAAAAAAAACCAAAAAGAAATGGAGAGCAAAATGAAGAAAGAGGATGCCTTGTTTTAACTCCATGATAAAAAAAACATTGCATGGAATGTAAGATTAATTGGAGTAAATACACTACAACTAGAAGACTACGAGTCAGTGTTTTACTGTTAGACAATTACAACATTATACTAATTGCTGTTGGTGCTCCCGTTACAGCCATGGTTAACCTTGATTCAGCTGTTGTTCAAGAACTCAGCATCTTCATAAGTCTTTGGAAAATGTGAAGCGACGTGATGAGAGGACAACTGAGAGCTTTCTATTCTGAATGGAGGGTGTTATTGGGCATGCCTTTTTTTTTCAAATTTGGCTCCATAGTGAAGCGGCCTTGCTTTTTTAGTCCCTTGGCTTAAAAGGAAAATATCAGACTTGAAAATGTTGACTTTGTTGATGTTAAAGCTACAGACCCCCACCCCTTCCCTTCATTCCACTTGAATATGAGAGATTCTGGCAGACAGAATCCGCAGTGTCAGAGCTCAAGATGAATCTGTTGTCTCTGAATTAGATTTGACAGCTGATTTGACAGACTCCTGCGCAAAATCACTGTGCTAAAAACAAGAATACTCACTCTACTACCAAAACACAAACCTAAGACAGGATAGATCACTCCAGTGATAGATCATTTCCAGTGTGGCATTCAAGGTTGAGTCAAGAGAAGCTGACATTAGCACAGCTCTACAAGATAGGCTAAAGTTCATCAATACTCCGTCATATCTGGGAACAGAAACGAGTCAAATGAGAGTATAAATTGGTGACACAAGCGAGGAGCAAAATGCAAGAGCATCAAACAGCAAATTGCTGTGTTTGCGTCCTTCACACCTGTTAAAACACAAATGCTGGCTTTGGACAGTTAATGCTATTGCTAATGTTTAAAAGGCCTACATAGCCAGTGCTGCTGTACTCCATAAAACAGGGCAATAATGCATCTCCAACTGGTCCCTGTGGCGAACCATTTGAACCTCTAATGTATGTGGATGAAAATAATCCCACATCTTATAGCTAGGAAGTGAAATGGGCAAAGGTGACTACAAACAGGGCTCAGAGTGGACTAGCAAAGACAAGCAATCGTTCATGGCTGAAATTAACTCCACACCGAGCATCAACATTCTCCCTGTGCAGTAGGCAGTCAGCCAAATTGTTTTGCTGGTAAACAAAAATTACATTCCCAGAGAAAAAAACACTGAACAGCAAACTCTTTTTGCTCTTCACCAATCACCTTCCAAATGCATTGATCCAGCGCTACAGGTGCAGCCACAGCCTTTTCCACCTTACTGTGAACAGGATGATTGACCAAACACCACACCACAGGAAGAGACACTTAAGAAGAGTAGTGGCACAGAGCAACCACAGTCCCCACCACTTTTTTTCTAACACTGAATTAAAGTTAGAAACTGCATTAACTGCTAGGGGCACTGCAATCACTTGTCACTGCTGTCAACCTACACTCTCTCTCTCTCTCAAAATGATCCACTTCACTCATGAGCTACTTAAATTACGAACATTATGTGGGAGGAAACCCTCACTCTCTCAGCCAGTCCACAGGTTTTACCCAATATATTTGCCCAGTAAGTGTCATAGCCATTATGTTTAAGGGCTTGGTCCTTTCTGATCCATTTCTGAAGTTATCTTTGACATGCAAATTATTTGGATATTCAAATAAACTTTGTTTCTGCAAAAGTGATGTCCCACATTATATGATGTGCCTTTGATAACTGTGATGATAACTACTGGTGATGCATTCACTGTTACAGATGCATTACAGAAGTACCACCTCAGTTTTTAATCATTTAATTACAAACATGTATCCTGAGGTAGTTACATGCAATTGTATGAGTACCTACTGAAGTGGTAAACTTACATCAGCAGCACTATAATCTGAATACATCACTATTAGTTACTTTGTTTCTCCATTGACTGTGTGAGTGTGTGAGAGAGAGAAAGAGAGTGAGAAAGTAGAATGAAACCTGTGGTTTTCATATTTCATCAGTGTTAGAGCCTAGGAAATAATGATGCAATTTGATGGGATAAGCTTGGACACCCACCCTGTGCTCGTGAACTACAGGATGATGAAACTGAATTTAACTGTATGAATGAATGCTTACAGTCAGACATGTTCAGTCTATATTAAAATTAGCTAGCATGTGAGTCCTTAAGTTCACAAACTGGAAAGAGCAGTTAGAGTCAGTCTATTTTATTTGGAGTCTGTCTATTGTTGACATGACAGCTGATGAGCACTGTCCACCACTCAGGTTATGCTATGCAAATATTCATGCTCGAAAGATTGGGTTTGAAACATTTTTGACATTTAAATTCTAAGAGTTGCAATTGCTATGTCTTATTTTGTAAAATAACTTTGGCAACAGGCAAAATTCCATTGAACACGTATCAATTATGAATGAATATGAACAAAAACAATAGTAGATGACAATACACATGTTTAATGAATGTATAATAAGACTACAATGACACCATTAGAGAAGGATTTACAGTTACACTCAAGATAGTTTATTACAAGATACATAGATGGGATGTTGATAATCTGAGACTTAGGAAGAAAATGCAGTTCATTTTAAATCAGGATTGCTTAGATTCATTCGGCTTAGGTTTCCTGCTACTGCGTCGTCAGAGATGGCTAATACAAATACAAATTAGTGTCTTATCAGATTCTCTTTTTCAAATGTGAAGTGTTTTTGGACATTATT
Organism: Alestes dentex; assembly: GCA_037576975.1. NCBI lineage: Eukaryota > Metazoa > Chordata > Actinopteri > Characiformes > Alestidae > Alestes > Alestes dentex. The sequence continues at coordinate 14,063 of JBBIGA010161555.1, read as the reverse complement.
CTGTTTTATCACGGTATTTCCACCCAAATTCATTAGTGTGCAGGCTATTGGTGTTTATGTGTAGGATTTTTGGGTTTCTCATGGAAAGCACACTTTTTGGGAACAAGGTCAGCTATAAGCTTTAAATGTCCTGGTTTATAGCCACGGACCACATTTTAGAGAAATTAAGCTGAATATGCTAATTGGCATGTTGGAGATGCCTAAAATATAGGGCCTTAATTGAAAGGCCAAGTTCTGCCTTAATCAGACTCTCTCTCCCACTCTTTTCCATTCTTTCTCGTTTCCAGTCTTTCTAACTAACCTTTCCATGCTCTCCTAATTTGTCAGTCTCTGCTTTCTCATTACTTTTCTCCTGCAGTCTTTTATTAGTGTCCTCAGTACACTGTATCATTCGCACCAGCACCGAGGCTGACAGCCTCACTGACTCGTAGAATGTAATTGACCACCGGAACAACTCCCATGGGTTGCTCCTAATTTCAGGAGAGTTTAAAAAAAACACTAAGCTTCAGTCTTAGTCTCTCCTGTAATCTGGAGGCATACAGAGAGCCTCACAGCAATAAGTCAGGAGGGACTATCACTAAGTGGTGCCAGTAACAGGAAAACAAACACAGACAAAGAGAGAGAGAGAGAGAGAGAGAGAGAGAGAGAGAGAGAGAGAGAGAGAGAGAGAGAGAGAGAGAGAACAGAGAGAAACAGGTACAGAGAAAACAGAGAGAGCATGAATTCATAATTCATATGTGTGAGAGACAGAGGGAGAGAGACAGGTACAGAGAGAGATAGTGAGAGAGAGAGCATGAATGTACATGTGTGGGAGACAAAGAGAGAGAGAAACAGGTACAGAGAGAGAGAGAGAGAGAGAAAGAGCATGAATGTATATGTCTGTAAGAGACAGAGGGAGAGAGAGAGAGGGAGAACAAGAGTATGAGAAGGAGATTGGGGGCTGTCTGCCGTTTTCATATTTCATCAGTATTACTGCCAAAGAGATAATGATGTAATTTGGCTCTGGTCATCTGATTTTTTTCAGCTTAATCACTTCAGTCAACATCTGACCTGGTACAGTTATGGGACCAATTTCAAAGTGCTGTAAAATACCAGTGAGAATGTTACAAGTATTAATGGGCCCATTCATTTCTTTCTCACTGTGGTCTGACAGGTTGGCCATTTGGAAGTCTGGTGTGCAAGCTGAGTGGGATGGTACAAGGAATATCAGTGTCTGCCTCCGTCTTCACTTTGGTGGCCATTGCTGTGGACAGGTAGGGAAACTGGTATGCATTTGTGTGTGCTGCTGTGCAATTTTTGTTTTCAATACACCATAAACCAAAAATGAAGAGTATTGGTCTGCTGTCATGGCGGGTCTGTGTTTCAACAGAAGGTGTGTTTCAACAGAAGGTGTTTTAATTAGAAGTTTTCAATGCGCCGGGCTGGCACGCGCACACACACACACAATCGAACTGAAACTCAGAGCACTAGTCCCAATCCCGGAGGACCTTCACTCCGGAGGACTTGCACAAAGCAAAGTCAGCCCGTTACTCTCAATGGAGCCCACTGCCTTCAGGGGCTCATAACTTTTGCTCCACGCTCCGTGGAGTTCACTTGATACAACAAATCTCTTAGTGTCTCACCGGTGAACACAAATGAGAGGAGACACACACACAAGCACTGGTTATCACCGCAGTCTACGAAAGTCCCACTAGAGATCTCCACTGCCACTGGAGATGTTTGCAGGTGGTATAGACCGTCCACAGGGCGCTACAGTGAGTTTCCCTCCTGGACACGAACAGGCTGAAACCTAGAGTACACCCTTCTGTTTATACAAAAACACACCAAACCTGACCCAAAGTAGAACAATACGATTGGGGTGACCATGCAAAGATTCTATGGATCGACTGGACTATATATACACACACACTCACACAGACAGCCAATCACACAACACGGACCATTAACTCAATTAATAAACTTGACATGAAACAGGTGGACTTGTCGTTAGGTGCCTAGCAACCCCGCTGATGAGCTGACAAAGCTCCTCACTCTCACCTGGGTTGCCTAGGCTCCCAACAACCACACATATGACAAGCCATGACCTCACATACATGCCCAGGGCTGAGTGCCACCTAATACTTGGGCGACAGGCTCCGTTGAAGGCGTGGCTGAGACGGACCAGATGTGACATCTGCAAACTTTGGTTCCATTCTTTGATTATAGGAATGGTTTTATGATGATGTGCACCAAACAAGGGAATCGGTTATCTGCCTGTATCGATATTTGACTCTTCATAGATACCTTATAGACATAAAATCATATCTTTTGCCAACATATTTTGCCTGACCAATCACAGAAAAAAGCACCTACTTAATTATTGTGCATTTTAGTAGTTGCGTAATCAAACAAACTGATAGAAAAACATACCAATTGTAAAATGGTCATTTCTTGCTCTCCCCTTATGTCACCTCTCTTTTATTTTTGTTTTTTACTGTCTCTCCCACCTCTTCTCTCTTTCTCCTCGGTTCTCTCTCTTTCTTTCTCTCAGGTTCCGCTGCATTGTCTATCCCTTTAAGCAGAAGCTCACCATCTCCACATCCACTTTCATCATCATTATTATTTGGGTCTTGGCCATCTCCATCATGTGTCCATCAGGCGTCATGCTCCAGGTCACCAAAGAAAGCCAGGTGTCCATCCTGCTGGGTGACGGCAATGCCACTCAGCCCTTCTACTGGTGCCGCGAGAACTGGCCCAACCAGGAGATGCGAAAGATCTACACCACTGTCCTTTTCGCCAACATCTACCTGGCCCCGCTGACTCTCATTGTCATTATGTACGCTCGCATTGGGATCACGCTTTTCAAGATGGCCGTTCCTGCTCCTGCAAGCCAAGCCTTGGCGTTTACTGGGTCCGGGCCCAGAAAAGCGAGTGGCTATGAGGGCAGAGCTCACACGGTTTCCCGGAAAAAGAAGCGCGTCATCAAGATGTTGCTGGTCGTCGCCCTGCTTTTCATCTTGTCCTGGCTGCCTCTGTGGACACTAATGATGCTCAGTGACTATGCCAGCCTGAGTGAGCACCAGCATCGTGTCATCAACATCTACGTCTACCCCCTGGCCCACTGGCTGGCCTTTTGCAATAGCAGCGTCAACCCAATCATCTACGGATTTTTCAACGAGAACTTCCGCCGAGGGTTCCAGGCCGCCTTCAAGCTGCAGTTCTGTTCAGCCCAGCAGGGCAAGAGGAAGTCTTACTCACACAGAGTACAGGGCAATGCAGTTCTACCCACAAACTTGCACTTGACCAAGGAATCTGAGGTAGGAGCTGGAAGCTGTAGACCAGGGTTGGGTCTGGGTCATGGAATTGGAATAGTGGGAAATGGGAGAGGTCTGGATGAGAGCAGCCAGTCTTCAGGGAAGGAGAACCAAAAAGAACAGGATCTTATTATGGAGGATCTAGAAAAGGTGTGTATTCTGAATGCAATTATTGCTTGTTATTTTTTACAGGCTTTACATGGTGACTCCTGCAACTCTCTTAAAGCTTGTTTGAAACTTATCCGCAAACATCTGAACATCCACTCAAAATGGTCACCATGACCATGTCCAACATTCTGTTTACACAAATAAGTTATTTATTTTCTCCTCAGTACATATGAAATGCTATAATAAAAACACCATACGTATTATTCTTGCTAGTTTACCTAGTACTACAAGTGCAGCTAACAGTGCACAACCACTGAAGTGATGGCGTAAGTGAAATAATCTAGTGTTCTAAATTAATTTCATTATTTAAATACTTTGATTAACTGGTAAGTTGCATGGAAACTGTTTTATGCAACCTGTAACTGGTTGTGTGCAGATTTTACTATATCATAGTCAAATCATAGCCAGACTATTTAGTGACATAGGGAAGACAAAATAAGATGAAGGAACAACTGGTACAGTTCAAATGACTATTTTTGTACAATATCATGCTAAGTAATGCTAAAATACTTGCTCTTCATAGCAAGTTTAATAAGGTGTACGCCTACTTCAGTCCAAAATGGCATTAAGTCATGCTACAGCACACATAGAAACAAAATATCTTAAGAATTGTCAAAGATTTCCAAAGTACCATGCAGCTCTGTGAGGTGTGTACTGCACACACATACAGCTTCGGAAAAAATTAAGAGACCACTGCAATATTTTCAAATCAGTGAGTGTGACACATGGGCGTCACCGCCATCCAGTCTGAAGGGGATGTGTCCCCTTCACATTTCATAATTACTCGTTTGGACCACCCACGTTTAACATAAAATATTAGTTCACCCAGCGCTGTTGAATCTTGAATCTTGAATCTTTTGCGAAAGAATCCATTCCACTTAATCGATAGGAGAACACACATACCACTGGAAATGCCCCCACCCTTTGCAAGCACGCAGCAACCCATCCAGGGACATGACAGTAACACGTATTCTTTGATTTAACGTATAATTCACTTCTTCGCATTACAGGTTTGCCAAAAGACTAATGTTCTGCTTTCCAAAGAAATGAAAATTTGAGAAGTAATGCAATTCCCTTTTTTTGCAGGTTATGTAAGACCTTTAAAGAAGACATCAAAATTTCAGAATTCAATTTTTTTTCTTCCCATCATGATTTCAGAAAAAAAAAACATAGTGAGCATTTCTGGTTGCATTATATTTTGTAATGGAAATCATGGTCTGAATGACCATGGAAGAATTCTGTTTTTTTCTGTTCGAAATTTTAAAGCGGACATGTCAGAGAAAGAGTGCCCCAACAGCTGGCAGCAAGCCTTCTACCATTATAAACGACCGGTAACAAAAACCCTCTTTAAGTGGACTGATGCCAGGGTTGGAAAAGACGAGAAAGGAAACGTCCATCAAGCTTGAAAAAGCTCAACTCCTGTCATCAGCATGAACTGCTGTCTGTTCGAGAAGGCCAGGCTTAAGAGCATATAAAATAGCAGGTAAATGTAGGCTACTAGCACATGATGCCACTTCTAGTACATGTCCATGGACAGCATGAATGGACTTCTCTACTGGGAGAGACTGAAATCCACTCTCTCATTTATTTGTGAGAAACAAGGAAGATCCACATATAATGTTTTGTTACTGTTGGCTTGTGTAGACCTCAGTATTCTGATGGATTAATGTAGTTTTGAATGGACTGGATCTTCAGTGAAATGAAAATAATTCTGGAGATTTTGTGACATTTTCAAATGATTTCTCTCTGTCTTGTCCCAGCTTGCTTGATTGTACTCATGAACCGGCACGTGCAGAGGCGGGGGAGGAGGGTGCTTGAGCATCTGCCCCTTTCCTCTTGGGTACCCCAAGTGCCCTTTTCTTGAGGCATTTTTTTAAATGTGTGTGTGCATGTGTGTGTGCGTCTGTGCCCCTAATAACATTTAACTATTAATCACAATTTTGCTAAATAAAAGGATCTGGCGTGCGTCAGTCACATGAGGCCCTTAACCAAAGCTCACTCTTGACTGCAGAGCGCGCTGGTTACGAGCCGGGAACGAGCTCGAAAAGAGCACGCACAGTTTTACCGGCTGGGCGGTGCAGAGCTGTAGGGAAAACACACACAGTAACTGGGAGACACAGCCTGATGCAACAATAACCAGTAAGTAGTGTGTACAGCGTACACTATAGTCTATAGGGCACAGGAGTATTAGGTTATTATGTACACGTTGTTAAGTTGTCTTCTGGCAACTGATGAATTGAAACAAATGAGCATGCTGTGTGTGCACGGTGTGCAACAACACCACAAAACATTACCTGTCCTTTTATTAACTGCACAAGTACTGGTGGTCATTAGCCGCCAGGGTGTCATGGGTCTGTAACTCTGTCCACCATTTTAGGGAACATATTTCGTTTTAAAGTAAGTTACAGGGCTTTTCTCTGCCTTTCAGGAGGGCTTATATTTCACTAAAAATTATGGATTACTATAATTACAATATACAAAACACACACACACACACACACTATATTTTAAAGAAAAGACATTAAGAAACAGATTATATTAGATTTATATTTCAAATATGACAAAATGCTGATTTTACAGCCGCTAAATTATTGTATTGCTACAGTTAAAACATTTAGTAAGCTTTCTGCCGTGCACAGAGTGGATAGTCAAGCAAACTGAATCATCATAAATACATTATTTTATATTTATTACTTTTTTTTTTTTTTTTTTAATTCTTATTGCTTTATTATTATAGCACTAGGAATAAATAATAAGGGAAGGGTTGTGGATCAGCACCATGATGCAAACTTGTGGCCAAACTTGTGGATTCTCTCCTATGGACTTTTTAATGTCTACAGTCTCAGAGCAACACAGCCCTGCCGTCCAGCACCATCAGCAGCAGGAGCAGCAGCAACCCCTCAGCAGCAGCATTGTGCCCCATCAGATAAAGCATAGGCTACGTTTGCTTTGCATCGTTCCCACCTGATGACAATGACATAGTATGATGCAATTCCATATTAGATTCTTGATGCATGTGGGTTGTTGTTATTCAGCCTGGTTCTATGTGCCCATTTTTAACTTTGAGCACCCGCCCCTTTAAACATCTCTGCACGGCCTTGCTCATGAACCCATTGCAGTGACCTGCTGGAAGTGAAAGGAACCCCGTCAGAGCACTGTTTTCTAAGAAGCAGACCACTGCCTGTAAGTTCAGAGGTTTAACAAGCTCCCAAAAACTGAATGAGTCACAAAATATGTCCAAAGGGGAAAGCTGTCATAGCCGTCACTGACCATTTCATCGGGCGATTATAGATGGCACACACTTCTCTCTCTCTCTCTCTCTCCCTCTCTCTCTCTCTTTCTAGCTTTTTCTTTTTTGCTCCAGAAATTCTCCTGGTTATTTTGTACATAAAATGTGACCTCATGCACACATACAAAAACATTATTGCATTGCTTATACTGAAAAGATCATGTTTACATGTGTATGCATGGTCAGTTTACTGCCACTCTTTTGCTGCTAAAACATGTGTGATGTCTATTAAACAAGAGATGAAAAAAGATTAATTCTTAGCTGGAAAAGTATTGTGAAATCAAGGCCATGAAATGGCCTGTACTATGCTTTCTGCATCTTGTACTTGTGTTTAACAGATACTGTTCATTGTAAATGATGTGAAAGGGGCTGTCCTCCTTAAGCATCACATGTTTAATGTCCCAACCTTCAGCCGTGTCTAAAAATGCTTTCTGATTGTTGTTCATAATGTTGAAGTGAAATGGGAACAGAGGGGACCTCGTCAAGTTTGTTATGAAGCATTATTTTGGTCTTGAAAGACAAGAAATTACTCTTTTGCTCTAATTTGTTCACTTTATTATTATGCATTTAAGCAACAGGCCAAGAGTTCTAGTGTTATTTTGAATCATATCATGGGTTATTCAGGATAACATACACCGTTGAGTGTGCAAAATACATTTTAAAACGTGAAGCAAAGCAGAGCATTGAAATTGTCATTGAAACTGAACTGAACTGCATTATTACATCTTTCAGTATTTGCCAGATTAACCTAAATGACTTTTTGTTCTCTAAAGCATTTAACTTATTTGCTGATTTAAATTCTGTTCATTTCTGTTCATTACAGTATGTTTAGTTCAGTCCTAACAGCTTCCGCCTGAGATGTCTGGTAAGGGGCAGTGGTTAAGAATACAGTGTCTTACAGGTCAGACATGATCTTACAGAACTTTTCTAATGTTTTCATATTTTTGCGTCTGCTAAGGTAGCTGCACTGTAAAGAATGCTCAGTGGAATTATCCCGTTATTGTGAAAAAATTATGATCAGATTGTGCTGTTAGAAGTAACAGTTACATAAAAATGATTGATTCAGGAGTCCTACTGTATGATTGGGTGGTGACTGTTGAGTGCTCACATAACTGCAATCTATTGGACACATGAAATAAAGCACTGCCCCAGCATTCAGAAAGTTCTGATTTCAAATTCTAGGAGTGCCAGTGGGACCACTGAGGTACCCCTGAGCAAAGTACCGTCCCAACACACTGCTCCCTGGGTTCTGCATTTCTAGCTGCCCGCTGCTTCACTTGGTGAATGGCTTAAATACAGAGAACAATCTTGTGCTGTTCACACCATGTGCTGTGGTTTGTTCACGTATAACAAATTGACTCTTTACACTTATTCGAATGGCCTGTGAGATCAAACAGTTGATCGATCTGGCCTACTACAGAGGAAAGGTAAATATCAAGGAGGTAGTACAGAACCTGGAATTATTGGGATTAGTGTCTATCTATTTCATGAGGATTTGCTCAATGGTGATAGCAGCATTAGGGTTCCTGGACCCCATTTACTTATAAACTTTTTTTTTTTTAACATTAAAATAAAACAAAGACATACACGTGAAATGTCTTTAAAAAAGTACAGATATATTAAAGAAAGTCAGTGTGAATGGAGGTCAAAGGGTGCTGTTAAAACTGTTAAAAAATGGCCACTACTTCAGACTGCACTAAAGTAAAGTGGTCCCCTATAGTCATGTGTGAACACACCACAGCATATAGGGTGTGCAATTCCTTCTCTGCTTTTAACCCATTCATCAAGTGAAGCAGAGAGTAGCCAGCGATGCAACACCCGGGGAGCAGTGAGTGGGGACGGTACCTTGCTCAAGGGTAAATCAATGGTGCCACTAGCAGTCCTATGATATGAACCTATTTCAGGAGCAACTGCCTAACTACTAGGCCACCAGCTGCCCCACTGATGTTACATTTTACTCCATATTTTTTATAGCTGTTTTCTGATGAACTCACCCAATTCCCACCCTGCAATTCATCTGTCTGTCTCTGTCTCTGTCTCTCTGTCTCTCTCTCTCTCTCTCTCTCTCTCTCTCTCTCTCTCTCTCTCTCCATTCTTCAGCACCACTCTTATTATAATGGCATGCAGGCAGAATTCCAATGTCACTTCATTGTGAGAATGCATGGCTGTTCATTTTTTCAAATATTTATGTCTACGTTTCTATATAAAGGGAGAAAAGGGCTCTGACACAGTTGCAGTGTATTTAGATTTTTTTATATAGAGGATTAGTTCAGCAATTGGGTAGTTGAGCTGGCTCTGCAGGGGTGTCTTAAACGCACATCAAAAGAGGCTTTGAAACCTCCAAACTTGGGGAATCCTCTTACAGACCAACATGCTCACTTACTCTTTGCAAAGATCTATGTAACCTCACCGTCCTGTTGAGTTCAAGAAGTCTAAAGCTAGTGTCCATACAAACCTAAACATTCAGCCTTGTGAGCCCAACACTATGACTATAGGTGTTCTTATTGTTTTGCCATGCAATTTAAATGTAATTACATAATTTTACAGTTAATTACATAGTTTGATATGGTTTGATGCATTTATTTTATGCATCAACAGTCTGCACTACTGGCCTTTTTCCATGACATTCCAATAACATTGATGTAAGGATTATATTAAATATCTCTTATTCTACATATAAATCTGAATGTAGTATCAATTGAAAGTTTAGCTTGAGTACTACTTTTGAGTAATTTTGTTGACTTTTTTGTCACTTGCAGTGAAAAATAAATGTCCAGAAAAGACACTAAACAGACTTGGTTAATTATACAGTGAGATGACAAAGGCAAGAATTGTTCCACTAAGTTTGTTTGGCTATTTTGTTACTTTTGAAACCTGTTTCTATAAATAATGGTTGTCAATATTGTTGTACACTTTGGAGATTGTGTTTTGGATGTCATGATGTATTTATGATCAATTTACATATGATAAAGTTTATCAACATGATGTCTGTTGAGTCATAACTGATGTGGAATGTCAAACTAGTGGGACCTCATGGTATATTATATCCACCAGTGTTCTGCCAAGACAGATAAATGCAAGCAGTCTCACTAACCAGTGAAGAAGTTAGACACACGGTTCGGCACTTCACAATAATTAAGGAGCATCAAGGACCGTGTTTCTACATCATTAAACTTTTGGTGTGTTTGTTCAGTGTTCTTGTGGTGTTTAACCAGCTTTATCTTTATCTTTATCTATATTGACCAACTATGCGATCAAATACTGAAGACAGGTGAGTTTAAGACCATATGAGTATGTAACATATAGCATTAAAACCTGAGTTTGTCCCCTTTTTACACAAAATACTATCTGGGTACACAAAGCTAAACAAGATTCTGTTCTAACTGTTATTGTACCGGTATGACTTCCCTTGCTCTGAATTGTCTTTAACTGTAACTGACAAAGTAAAACAAATGAATAAAAAGTAATGTTTTGTGTTACCACCATCTTGATTGTGGTTGATGAATATACAATTTTGTGCTAAAGTCCTTGGGAGCGAAGAAGTTGCAACATGATTAAATGGTGAAATGCTCTGCATAAGAGTTTCGGTCAAATGCACTAAAATACAATTCACATATTATAGAAATATAGAAAAAATTATTGCCACAGACTGGGAACAGCTTGCGTGTTAGCATTTGTAATTTAAGGCAAAAAAGACATGAGCCCATAGCAGCAGAAAATGAATTCAATAGGATTGATATTTTCTAGTGAGCTTGCTAATCAGCTTCATTCAGGCACTGATGTTGGCCTGGCTCACAATCTCCGTTCCAGTTTATCCCAAAGGTGTTGGATGGTGCTTAGGTCAGGGCTCTGCGTGGGCCAGTCAAGTTCTTCCACGTTAAACTCATCCAACCATTTCTTTACGGACCTTGCTTTGTGCACTGGAGCAGGGTCATACTGGAATAGAAAAGGGCTTCCCCTAAGGAAGCTTTTCAGTGAGTCTCTACTGATGTGTCTTCCAACTACTTGGACCATGTCAGTCTTTGAGGTCTCTTGTAGAATAGTTGAATATTGTGAAAGCAGGAGAGTGGCACAGTGGGTAGCGCTGCTGGGGGTTTGAATCTGGGTCCTGGCTTTGTGTGCGTGTGGAGTTTGCATGTTCTCAGTGTTTGAGTTTGGGTTTCCTCTGGGGTCTCTGGTTTCTCCCACAATCCAAAGACATGCGAGTCAGGTGAATTAGAGATTCTAAATTGACTGTAGGTGTGAGTGATCAGTGTGTGTGTGCCCCGCGGTGGGCTGGCACCCCACCAAGGTTGAGTCCCTGCCTCGTGCCTGCAGACCCCGGGATAGGCTCCAGGTACGTGCGACCCTAGTAAGGATTAAGCGGTTACAGAAAGTGAATGAATGTGACTAAGAGAGTGAGAAGAGAGCAGGGAAGGGAGTGCATGTAGCCCCAGAGACAATAAAGGAAATAAACAAAGATATAAGCTTTCTTTATTGTACAACACACCATTAACAGTGACCAGGATTAGTCACTAAGCTAATACAATATGGATACATTCACAAAGTTGTCCCACTTGGAGGAAGAGGAAAACATAATGATCATTATAAACACAAAATGAAACAGTATGCAGACCAGAAAAACAGTGAACACAACTCCAATGGAGGAGACCTAGTACATATTGCAAAAGTGGAAAACAGCAAAATAGATGCAACCAGATAAGATTTGCAGTAACGATAGGTATAAAATATATCAACCAACTAACAAATGTGAAAAACAAGTATATTCAGGTGGATACCAGTATTTAAGGAGACAAAGTGTCGAATGTAGAATGTATCTGCTGTACCAGAGCATACCAGTGTATGAGGAATAAATAAATGACTAAGAACTAGCAGCATGGATGTGATAAATAAACTCCAACTAACAGTACAGATATCAAAAATAGCAGCAGTCCGTATCAAGAGTAAATAATAAGACACAGTAAACAGTATTGAACACCAAACATATCAACAAAGTGACATTCACATTGCACTGTGGTTAGAGACTTTTTGGAAGACAGTGTTATATTTTTCTGTATGGTGTTGTTGAGACAGTGTTATATTTTTCTGTATGGTGCTGTTCTTCATACACCTTTTGAAGAACAGTTCTCTTCTCTGTTTGTTCCTGAACACCACCAAATTACCAGTACCCACTTGATGCGTTTTATACCCATGACAAAAACCTAAATATACCTTTTCTGTTGCAGTTTTTGCTATATTATCCTGCTTAACATTTTGTATGATTAACAAGACCAAGCTTCTCAGGGCAGCTGGTGGTTTGGTGGTTAGGGAGTTGCCCCTGCGATCAGAAGGTCATGGGTTCAAATCCCAGGACTGGCGTTGGCACCACGTGGAACCCTTGAGCAAGGTACCATTCCCACACACTGCTTCCTGGACACTGTGTTCCTGGCTGACCACTGCTTCATTTGATGAATGGGTTAAATACTGAGAACAGTTTCGTGCTGTTCACACTGTGTGCTGTGTTCATGTATGACAAATGGACACTTTACACACTTTAATTCTGCTTCCACAGTTAGCCAAGATAATTATCACAGACCTTGGAGGAGCATTGCAGAGCTGAACTGGCATTGCAGAGCTGAACTACCCATTCAGTAATGCTTTGCAACTCAGCATTTAGATTGTCCCTCTGCTCCTTAGATAATTCAAACTTGTTCAAACTTGCCATGATATTAAAAAAGAATGCCAATATGACATTGGCAACCTAACTGTCAACATTAGGCTCCGTTTGCCAGAAAGTGTTCAGCTGTTTATTCTGAGGGTAAGGATATAAAACCAAGATGAAACCGAGAAAATAGCACTTTAAGTAGTCCCTTGACATTGCACAGTAATAAGCTACAGAAAGATAAGCTACAGAACACTTTAGCTCTTAGGAAAATGACAGCTAAAGCGAGCTATCCCTGGAGTGGATCTTAAAAGAACAACCCATGATGCATTATTAGATTATCTTAGAAAATTCTCTGTCAAAAGAGATCAGGAGAAGATTTGCTCTATTAGAAGTAGTAGTCGGGGGATTTAAAAAAGTATGGAGAGTTCATCAGGTTTCTGTCAAATGTCAGTGCAAAGGTGGTGTTTTAATGGAAGGTAGCAAACATCAAAAGTTACTGTAAAAGAACTGATACATAACTGGCACCTTAGTTGACATTGTCCTGTTTAACCCAGTTTGTCCTGTTTAACCCAGTTTGTCCTTTCACTCTCCCATACCTGGAGCTGTTCCTGCCCCTGTGCAATGAAAGGGTAGACTACATGCTCAAAAGTATTGGGACACACCTGTTTTTCAGGCTAGGTCCCTTACTTCCAGTGAAGGGTAATCTTAGTGCTTCAGCAAACGAAGAATTTTGGACAACGTCATACTTCCAAGACTGTTGCAGCTGTTATAGTTGCACACTATTACACCATATTAAAATCTCTGTTGGTGTAATAGTCACAATACTTTTGTTCATACAGAGTATTTTAAACTGGATGTGTGTGCTCCTTACCCTCTGACCTTCCGAAAGAGCCCTCACTGCATGCTCACTCACTTGCCCTCCTGAGGAAACTGAAAACCCCAGCCAGAGGGTCACGAGCCCTACAACAGCCGCCTACAACAACCTTTCAGTTACAGTGGGCTTTAACATCAAAGGCTGGTTTCCTGTAGTTAACTTACTTTTGTCTAAAGAGGCAACCTTTATCTCTCTTTCATCATTTAGCATTAATAACTACTTAAGCCCGAGACACTCTTTAAATGATCTCATCATAATAATTGTCTTGTTTTTGCCTTGCCGTCGGGTGTCGACCCAGGGGACGATGGGTCCCATTTGAATCATGATTTCTATCAAGGCCCTTTGCCTTGGGCATGCTCACAGGGGAGCTGGACCTGAATTTCTGAAAATTTGTTTTGTGACAATGTCTGTTGTGAAGAGCACAATATGAATAAATTTGACTTGACTTGACATGTTAGTTATGGCTGAAAAGACAATGAAAAACTGCAGAATACTAGAATGCAGTTAAATAAAACAAATTTTATTGGGGTAACTTAAGGGAAAGAAGCCCCTCAGGGTAAGATGACTCCCTTCTTTCCTGATCAATTGATGTGGCCATATCCAATCTCAACACATTTACTTAACTGTTATGATATGATTCATTTTAAATTGTCATGGTCCTGGGATTTATTACCCTAAAATCCTTTTAGGTTCAATTCATCGTTGTTCATTAAATAGTAGTGAGTTTATGTTTGTGTTCATAGATTTATATTAAGTGAGAGATATAGTATATATTATTTATATATGTTTTATATA
>JBBIGA010161529.1:0-17377 GCA_037576975.1 Alestes dentex | reverse complement strand
TTTGGAGGGAGAGAGAGAGAGAGAGAGAGAGAGAGAGAGAGAGAGAGAGAGAGAGAGAGAGAGATAGAGAGAGATTTGAAAGAAAGAAAGAAAGAAAGAAATAGATGCAAAAGTATGTTAGATCAATAAGGAACAGTACAAATACATCAGAAACGTCCAAAGAAAACAAAAAAAAAAACCATCTGTTACATTATTGTGCACAATCTGACAAACTGAATCAGAGCTGAACAGACTCTGATCATCATTGTATGTGGCTTTAAGATGGTGTCTTCAGACCGAATACGACCGATCTGATTAAGTTGCTCGGTTGTGATGAGAAAGTGAAGCCAAGATCAAAGGCACGCTATCTGCAAAGAACACACACACTCTCTCTTTCTCTGTCTCTGTCTCTCTCTCTCTCACACACACACACACACACACACACAGACACACACACACACACCTCTTATTTTGTTTGTGATGGAACAGATAAAAGGATAAAAGCACTACTCTTTCTCTCTCTCTTCCTCCTCATTCCTACCTCTCCCCTCTTTCAAAATTCACTCGCTCTCTCTATACTTTCTCCCCATTTCTACGTCACATCTCTATCTTTATTTTCTTTCTCTGTCTCTCTCTCTCTTTACTTCCCTCTCTTCCTCTCAGTATTCTCCATCTGTCCCTCAGAGCCCTTTTTTTCTCTCTGTTGGTTCTCCAGTTGAGCAGTCATCCATGTCATTACCCGTGTACTCCAGTAGATAGCAGCATTGATAACAACTGAAGCTGTGACATGGTGCTGAACATTCTTCCACCCAGGGCTGTTTATTAGGATTCAGGATCGGTACCATAGTCTTCATAGACAAAGGCAGTAGTGGAGACAGAGTTACCGATTAAGGCTTGAGAGTGAAGGCCTATGCAGGCTGATGGGCCTAATGTGTGTAACTTACATTTAATGAATGGAGTCGTCTGTTATCTCACATGTTTCATATAGTAGCATTAAATGACTTCGTGAACAATGGCTGAGACTACAACTCAGAATCATTGCTGCATTCCAAAATGCATCAATAATTCAACCAAACTGCTTTACTTGAATTTTCACTCATTCCCAACTGATGAAGCAATGAATTCATGCCATTCGCTCAGATAATATCTAGTATTTTATAGCTTTTAGTGGTGTCTGACTACTCTAAAACCAAAAGTGGTTAATGCCTAACACACTGAGTTGCACCTTACCTATTTAAGTAGAGTGATTAGCAATATATTCTTATGCAACCATGTGTACATGGCAAAATACATGCCAGATATCTGCTCAAACCTGGGACCGTCCAAGAACAGTCATGGAAAAATATAAGAGACCAAAATATAAGAGACCACTCCAGACCTTGACTATACATGATAATACAATGGGCCAAACAAGGCATGCTACATGATTTTAAAGCTAAAGCTTCTTTTGAGAGAGGCTGAAAACCAGCATCCCTTTATGATAAATGGTGCAGTCAGAAGTTAAATAACGCTACTATTTACAGCTGCGTGTGATGACATGTTGACTGTGAGAAGAGTCTATTGAATGTTGGATAGATAATAAACCTTGGATAGAGAATAGGTCAGTCCATTTAAGGTTTTTTTATAGGTCACACGGACCACTCATCCATATGCACCACTCATCCATTCATAATGTCCCATCAACTTTGACCTAACTCAAGAATCATGCATGAAGGTACCTTTATCATGCCTTTATCATAGCTTTCAAACTTATTCTTGTGGTGATGATGCTGTTGTACTGCAAAAACCCAGTCCCTAAACACAGGACTATTACCTCATTGATTGTGCAGATATTGCTAGCAATACAACACATCTTCACACAATGTAAAGGACAGTATATACAGCCATGGAAAAAAATTAGAGACCGCTTTTTTTCTGGTAATTGCTTTTGCAATTTGTGGGAGCGTGTTTGTGTAAAATGTCCATGTCACTGTTGTACACTATTATACACTATTGACCACACTTGATTCAAAATGTAAAAAAAAATGCTTGGAGAACATGAAAAAAAAAACCGTATAAATAATTTATTATACCTCGGAAATGTTAAACTACACGACACTCAGTTTCATCCGATCAGCAAACTGAATCAGGAGTGAAACTGCTAGAATGCAACACACAGAAAAACTGCTATACAAACACTATTGATCTTCCAACATAGCTGTGCATAGCAACCCGTGCATTTTACACACACATAGTGCCGCAAATTGTACAAACAGTCAACAGAAAAAAGGGAAAAGTGGTCTCTTATATTTTTCCATGATTGTATACTACACATGTTCAAACCAAGCTTAATGTAAGGCGGGAGCTGAAGAAGAAATTATGTTTTCTATTTTTACTTCAGCAAAATATGTTTTCCCTTTTTGTGCTCTGACAATGTAGGCATTCACAGTGAGGTTTTGAAACATATGAATTTTTATGAAGTATGTATTCATAGGCTTGAGCAAAGCCTTGCAAAATGAAAACTAGAAGACTGAAATTAGTAACATTTCAGTTTCACAATTTTGGCTTTTAAACATGATAAGACCTAATTAGCTTTTTGCAGGATTGGAGTTCAGTTTTGACAACCTGTAACACCTCAGTACTCTTTGCAGAGAAGCAGTCCTATATCATCATGTTCATACTTCCATACTTCACTGTGGGTATGGTGCTCTTGAGATCCAACACACAACCCTTCATCTCCCAAACAAGCTGATAAGCTGAATCATTGTCAAAGAGATCTGTTTTTTGTTTTGCCTGACCACAGTAAATTACTCACCATATGTGAAGTAGGCGACATCAGCGGGCAGGGAGGCATTGCTGATGTCATGATTGGGGACGTGAAGATCGATATAAAGCTGTGCTTTTGAAGCTTTCAGAAAGGCCATGAGGCGAGCCGTGAAGGATGCCACAAAGATGGACAGCATGCCAAAGTCCAGGACATTCCAGAGGTGCATGACATACTCCCGTGGGCCATCAGACCAAATCTCCTTGCACTCAGACCAAATCATACCTGAGAGAGAGAGAATTTACATTTACTCCGTACACACACACGCATGTACACATGTACCAAATCATACAGGGCAAATACTGTAAAATTGCAAATATAAAATTGGAAATACATATTCAAACATTAACCCCCCCCCCCACACACACAAACACACACACAAACACACGCAAATACACACACAGTACTTGTTACAACCTCATATGTTGTAAACAGCTGTAACATATGTTTGACCATTCAGAAAACAGACACTAATGTATGGAGAAAAGTGATATGGTCAGATAATCATCCTTCATTATATTTTTGACAATGGGGTGAACGCATATGTGGCGTCCACCTAGAGAACACTACAGGCCTTTAAAGTCTGTTGGCTCTGTGATGCTGCCACTTTGTCTCATTTAAAAGGATAAGTCTTCGCAAATCGATACAAATTAATTCAGACTGATGACCTTTATTCTATGATTAAACACTTCTGTCCTGATTGGAGTGGTCTCTTCCAAAAAGAGCACGGGTGGTCACAGATCTCAAACCTACTGAACAGGAGGATTTGGGGCCGATGTCTTAGACTGTCTCCTCCGTCACCAAACCCAACTGAAGGAATTTCTTTAAGTAAAATGGTGTTCCATCTCTCCAGTACACCTTCAGAGATTCTATGCCAAATAGAATCTGCCTGTCTCTGGGTGGTCTCATGGTGGCTCAATACCTAACTAAGACATTATCTTGGCTTTTCATTTCATTTGTTACCCATCTGTATCTCAGTGATTTATTTAGGCATGTGGATGATACATAGCACTTTTTAATATACAAACTAATCTTCACAGAACAGAACTGCCACCTGTACACACACATACAGACACACATACGTGAACACTCACACACACACACACACACACACACACACACACACACACACACACACGGGCAGGGAACTGCAAATGGCTTATTGAAATATATCTCTGTTCAGAATCATCTCTGGTACAATTATTGTTGTAGGCAGAAAATGTGCTGAAATGAGAATCAAGCACAAATCCCGCTCTCTCTCTCTTTCTCTCTTTCTCTTACACACACACACACACACACACACACACACATACACACACAACTCATGTTCTCTCAGAGATTGCCTTCGTAAGAATGCGGTAGTGTCATTATATACACATACACACACACACACAAACACACCACCGTAACAAACCTGCAGAAGCAGACAAGAGAAAGAAAAAAGAGAGGCAAAAGCACAGAGACAGCAAGTAAAGGAAAGCTGCTGCTTTCTACCACTCAGCGGCATCAACCTACTGAATACACCCAGGGATGTATTCAGTAGGGATTAGCTCAAATGTGTTTTCAGCATTCAGGTACTTCAGTCAGCTACTTATACACATAGGCCTACTGTGTACCTGTGTGAGCAGAATGTTTTTATGATTCACCACGGTTTTACGTCTACCTCTCTCCAACATGAAGACCTTCAGGGAAATCACACACTAGAACAGCTTTCAGGGTGTTTTCACCTTTCCTAACATTCTCCACCATCTGCGGGCTCTGTGTCTAATAGAGGCATACTGCACTTAAGGGAATACCAGATGCTTAAACATAAGACAATTTTTTACATACTTTTTCCCAAGAAAGTGATAAAAGAAAAGAGGAATGGTGAGTTGGAAACATGCTCATTATAGAAGCCACTGTGGAATTGCTGAATTTAATAACTAGGCATTCATGCAAATATGTATTTTCATAAATCACGTATGTTGAAAGGTATGTCATACAAAGAGTGGAAAAATGGCATTTCAGTATTGTGCTCCTTTTGATTGGAATAATTTGCAAGGAACCTTAAAACTTTGGATCAGTTCAAATTTATTCTGAAGGACCTGGAGGCGAAGTTGTTAACTTGTAATTGTTTTGAATGATTCTTTCATTTTGTTTATTCAATTGCTTTGTATGTTCATAGTTGTTTGTCGCCAGGACTTGCAAGCTCAACTTTTTCCTGGTTAAACAATGGTAAAATAAGATCAAATTAAAAAATATATATCATATTGTATGTAGTGATCCTGCAGGTTACCAAACTTCTTAGGGAAAGTAATGTTTGAAAGATCCATAAAACTTCATAAAAGCTTTGGTAATACTCTTAAACTTGGACGCCATTGTCTTAATGGAATCTCATATCTTCAAAAAAGGAGAAGGAGAAGGAAAAAAATATTCTTAACATTGTGTTATGTAATGTAAAGCTTTTTCTATTGTAAGAAAAAGCTTTACAAGTAAGAAAGTTTCCCAACCAGAAGCCCTAGATCAACAGCCAGATACGACACATGCTCTCTTGCATTCAGATCAGGCAATGAGACGGAGGACAAGGCTGCGAAGTATGGTTTGAGGAAAGCCATCTCGACGGCCAAGTGGCAGTACAGAGAGAAGCTGGATGGCTTCTATTCTTCTGCTGACCCCGGGCGGATGTGGCAAGGCCTGCAGCACATCCCAGGGTGTGCCCTTAAATTATGTGCCAACGAGCTGGCTAATGTTCTCACTTCCATCTTCAACCTTTCCCTCAGCCAGAGCACCGTTCCCACGTGCTTCAAGACCGCAACCATTGTCTCCCTCCCCAAGAAAAGCCCAGCCACCCGCCTGAACGACTACAGACCAGTAGCACTCACTCCAATCATTGTAAAGTGTTTTGAAAGAGTGGTGCTGGCGTACATCCAGAGCAACATCCCAGACACTCTGGACACCCCGCAGTATGCCTACCGGCCCAACAGGTCAACATCAGATGCCATTGCTGCTGCCCTTCACTATTCCCTCTCCCACCTGGAGAACAAAGATTCCTACACCAGGGTACTCTTTGGTGATTACAGCTCCACCTTCAACACGGTCATCCCCCACAAACCTACCCACAAACTGACCACACTCTGTTTGCACCCCACCCTCTGAGACTGGCTCCAGGACTGGCAGGCCTCAGTCTGTCAGGATCAGTAACAGGACTTCAGCCAGCATCACCACAAATACTGGCGTCCCACAGGGTTGTGTCCTCAGCCCCGTCCTCTACACCCTCTACACATCCCCTTCATCTACCTCATACTGTAATTTTGCACATTAAGCTCATTTTTGCACATTAAGCTCATTTTTGCACATTCAGCTCATTTTTGCACATTAAGCTCATTTTGCATATTAAGCTCCTTTGCACATCCCCTTCATCTACCTCATACTTTGATTTTTGCTCCTTTGCACATTTCCTTCATTTTGCAAATGCACAGTTAATATTTATCTACATCTGCACATCACACTTAAATCTTCACTAACTTATTTTTTATATAAAACTCTTAACCTAACCTCAGCATTTGTGTGTGGACAGCAAAGAAAGAATTTAATTGCACAGAGAAATGTCATTTCTACTGTACATATGACAATAAACGTTTTGAATCTTGCATCTTTGACTCTTGAATTTATTGGTCCTTTCATCATGAAGTGTAGACAGAAATGCAAAGGGCCGGTGCCATGTTCAAATGAGAAGAATGGAAAAGGTTTTGTTGCCACAGCGAGGCATTCTGAAGCCATCCAGTGACTTCGACTGAGCTCTGAGTCAGTGTGTTTTCTGTTTCAGGGAATCAGTAGAACCTTGTGATGCAGCAAATAAGAGATTAGGTCAAAAGCGCTGGAACAGTCAGGTTCATACTCTGAAAAATCTCGTCTGCTGTATTATCACTAGGCAAGGTGTGATAGGCTCAGGGGTGGTCCTGCCTGTCCTCGGGCTTTTGAGTCAGGTGCTGGGTGTGGAATTGATTAAGGCCACTCATTGAATCCTTTTCTATGGAAACTGTTCCTTCTCATACTGAGGCCTAGGGGCAGCTTCTGTCAAGGGTAGGGAGTAGTGCTAGTGAGATGTGGTTGTTTCTGTATATTTTTATATGTTTACACATCATGGAGATGATATATTTTTATTAGCTTTCAAAAACAATTGCGGGGGTTACGTGTATAGTGAAAAAACATGAATTTGTGAATGCCTATTTTTATTGTGTAAACCCTAAATATACCCCCAAATATGCTTCCAAAACTTTAATTTCATCTTAAACTCAACTTATTACATTACCCTTAAAGAAAATGTAAAGGTAAACCCATACTCGTACTGTACAGTTTATACTGAACTGCTGTCTCCCATAGAGCAAGAAAGTAAAATACCGATGCTATCACTATAGAGACTTTACACATTCATGCACACGCATTTTTTTTGGTATGCGCTGTCATTTTCTTTGGTATAAGCAGGGTAAATACAGTAATAAATTAATTTAATTTACAGTAATAAAAATACAGGGATTTAAGAAGAACAAAACGAAAAACACGAGAACACTAGGGGAAAATTCTGGATTACAGCTGTTCAGTAGTCAATCAGCAGCAAGGAGAAATAAATAATGTTCTCGGATTGGCTACTTTCAAACCTCCCACCTCTGAGTATAGGGGTATTTCCCCATCCTAAGACATGGTTTCTTTGTGTTCTCTGGACAGTACAAAAAAATTTATAGTTATATTGTATATGGAAATGTAGCAGAATTTACATTAAAATGTATGTTACAAAATTAGTACATATTTTCTTAATAATTTAGCACTAAAATGCATGAAAAATTATGTAATGCCACAAAAAAAGCTGTGACGTCCGGGCCTCGTCCACCACGCCCCCTCGTCCTCATGCTGGTTGTTTATGTTTGGGCGCAGCACTGCGCAGAGGAGGCTCATTCTGTTCAGGTGCATCTGACTGCTAACTGCTGCACCCAAACATAAACAACCCAGAACGAGGACGAGGGGGCGTGGCGAACGAGGCCCGGGCGTCAAAAAAGCAAAAAAAATGCGGAGGATATCTGCTGTTTCTGCGAATGTGTGGGAGTTTCCGCAAAAAATGATTAGTTCGGTTCTCAGAAAGAATCCACGAGGGACTGAAGCCGCGACTACTGAACTGCAAATGCATATATATGTGTATATATGTGTATATACAGTAACCCCCCACTTTAAAGTGGATCAGCAGTGGCGTTTTCAGTCCATTGCAGATTCTCAAACCTCCCGCTGCTGAGTCCAGCTGACTGTGATGTCTGGGCCTCGTGCGCCATGCCTCCTCGTGCTGGTTGTTTATGTTTGGGCGCGGCGGTTACCAAGGCAATCAGACACCTGAACAGAATGAGCTTCCGCTGCTCAGCGCTGCCCCAAACATAAACAACCAGCACGAGGGCGAGGGGGCGTGGTGCATAAGGCCTGGACGTCACAGTCAGCTGTATGGAACTTCTGATCGCTAACAATAAGTCAGTACGAGACTGCTGCGTTATTATCGTCACTGGGTCATGGCTACACCCGGACATCCCGATGCTGCTGTACAGGTAGCAAGTTTTTCACTATACAGACAGGACCGCAATAGCGACTCCAGTAAGAGGAGAGGGGGTGGACTGTGCATTTTTGTACATAATAATTGGTCCACACAGAGCCGCATAATAGACAATTATTGCTCGCTGGACATTGAGACCTTGTCAGTTATACACAGATCTTTTTATCTGCCAAGGGAACTAACAGCAGTTATCACCACAGCTGTTTACATTCCACCTGATGCTAACACTAGCATAGCTCTCAACTACCTGCATAATAAAATAAACAAACAACAGAGGGTTTATACGGATGGCATTCACATCTTTGCTGGTGACGTTAATAAGGCATGTCTAAGAACTGTACTTCCCAATTTTACACAACATGTGAAATGTCCTACCTGGGGAAGGAATACACTTGATCACGTGTATTCCAATATAAAGCATGCCTATAGAGCTGTGCCCCTCCCTCATGTTGGCCTACCTGATCATATCTGTCTGTTTCTTGTCCCAGCTTACATACCCCTTAGGAGGAAGGCAAAGCCCTCTGTAAAAATAATTCAAACCTGTCCTGAAGGAGCTCTCTACCAGCTACAGGACTGTTTTGAAAAGACTAATTGGGACATTTTTAAACAACATGACCTAGGGGATTACACATGAACTGTCCTGTTTTACATTACCAGCTGCACTGAAAATGTCACTGTGAGGAAACGAATAAGGGTCTACCCTAACCAGAAACCCTGGATGACGAAAGACGTCCTAACACTCCTCAAAGCTCACAACATAGCTTTCAAGACAGGAAACAGAGCGCTCTACACCATTGCAAGAGCTGATCTGAAACGGGGCATCAAACGGGCTAAGCATGCTTACAAAGAGAAAACTGAGGAACACTTCTCTACCAACAATCCCAGGCAGGTATGGCAGGGACTCCAGCAACTCACCAACTATAGGGGCAGCACCATAACCGATGGTAACAGTACTGCTTCACTGGCAGACGAGCTACACAGCTTCTTTGCACGGTTTGAAGTAAAAAATCCGCCCTCCCATAGCTGCTTCCCTGGTACGGACACACAGCCACTGACTGTACGGGAACATGAAGTGCGTCAGCTATTTAGGAAAGTGAACCCTCGGAAGGCGGCTGGCCCAGACGGAAAGGTGCTCAAGGCATGCACCTTTGAACTCGCTGGGGTCTTCACTAACATCTACAATCTGTCTTTTGCACAGACTATTGTTCCATCCTGCCTAAAATCAGCTGTCATCATCCCCAAAAAACAGTCATCCAGAGTTTAAATGATTACAGACCAGTTGCTCTTACACCCATCGTCACCAAGTGTTTCGGAAAACTGGTCCTGAAGCACATCAAAGGCAGTCTTGACTCAACTTTTGACAACCACCAATTCGTGTACAAGGAGAACAGGTCTACAGAGAACGCCATCATCATCACCTTACACACTGCACTGCAGCACCTGGAGGGTCCTATGTGCGGATGCTCTTTGTAGACTACATATTTCCTCCTCCATCACTCTCAGCACAGGCTCTCCTCAGGGCTGTGTGTTGAGTCCCCTCCTATATTCACTTTACACATATGACTGCACACCCTCTCACAAGGGTAACACTATCATAAAATTTGCAGACTACTGTGGTCGGCCTCATTTCAGGTGGGGATGAAAAAGCCTATAGGGATGAGGTGCACAATCTGACCCTGTGGTGTCTAGAAAATAATTTGTCACGGAACACTCAGGAAACAAAAGAATTGATTCTGGACTTCAGGAACAACAAAGTTGACCATCTTCCCATCATGATTAACGGAGACTGTGTGGAAATTGTCCAGAGTTTTACATTTCTGGGGATACACATGTCTGACAACCTCACCTGGCCAACAAACATCACAGCTGCTGTTAAGAAGGCACAGCAGCGCCTGCACTTTCTGCAAGTCCTAAAAAAGCTCAACCTATGTCAAGAACTGTTGTCTCCTTTTTACTATTCAGTAATTGAGAGCACATTAACATACTGCCTCATCGCATGGTATGCAGGGTGTTCAGTGGCAGAAAGGAGGGCTTTACAGGGCGTCATAAATACTGCCCACAAAATTATTGGCTGCCCTTCTCCCTCACTTGATGACATTGTAAACATTCGCTATCACAGAAGAGCAAATAACATCATTAAGGACACTTCTTACCCTGGTCATCACTTCTTTGAATTTCTGCCCTCAGGGAAATGGTATTGAAAAAACAGTTTTTTTTCCTAAAGCCATTCAGCTCCTAAATAATTTGTCTATAATAACTACAACTCTTAATAATCTGTAATCTAGCACTATTGCACTTTAGATCTTTGCACTCATATTTATACTGCTTATACTGTATGTAATGCCAATTAATCTACCTTTTACCTGCCTTGGCTACTGTTAAATGTTGTGTGTGGTGTATAAATCTGATTGTGTGTATTCATGTAGCATGTTGATTAATACCCCTGTGGTGAGCTATTGTAATTTCATTGTATTAATAATATAGTGACAATAAAAGCATCTATCTATCTACTCAGAGGCGGGAGGTTTGAAAGTAGCGAGTATGAGAAGTTATTTATTTCTCCTTGCTGATGATTGGCTGCTGTTCAGTCCATAATTTCCAACATTGAGCATCTTGAGTGTTCTCATGTTTTTCATTTTGTTCTTTTACTGTAAATTAAATTCATTTATTACTGTATTTACGCTTATACCAAAAAAAATGACAGCACATACCAAAGAAAACGCACATTCATGAATTACAATGCAGTCTGAAGGAGCTCTCTACCAGCTACAGGACTGTTTTGAAAAGACTAATTGGGACATTTTTAAACAACATGACCTAGGGGATTACACATGAACTGTCCTGTTTTACATTACCAGCTGCACTGAAAATGTCACTGTGAGGAAACGAATACAATGCAGTCTGTATAGGGGAAATATCTGTATTTTACATTCTAGCACTGTTGGAGTTCACCGTTACATTTTCTTTAAGGGTAATGAGTTTAAATTGATAATTATCAATGAAATGTCAAAGAAGAATAGAGCACACCTGATGACCCCTGTGATGGACTAACCCCTCCCCCCCCTCCTCCACACACACACACACACACACACACACACACACACACCCAACCCCAACTCCAATTCCACTGGCAACTTTGAGTGCCAACTTTCTACAGGTTGAGATACATCTGAATCCAATTAGCTCTACTGACTGACTGTCCAAATATCAGTCCGGCCTAAAATATATATATATTTTTTTCTTCTGCATGAATGGGCTGTTTTTTTATTTATTTTTGTGACATCACAAAAATAGTGAATTGAAAACAACGTTCTCACAGCTTTATTTCCATAAATGTACTGTAAGGAGTGAATGGCACATTTGTAAACCTTAACAATGTTTACATCAGAGTCTATTCAACTTCCACATGCCCTCACACCCACCCCCTTCTCTGAGAATGCACCAATGCTTACCCAGCACCCATTTCATGATGAGGAGCTCTGTCCAGGAGAACTGAGTGGTCTTCACCCGGAATACCTGGCGAGGATGGTCCGTGATGGTTTCATTAGGAAGGTTCTTTACACCCTCAAAGCGGTCAGATGCATTCAGAACTAGCAGCCCCAGAAAAAGGGTGAAGGAGACAGCATGAGCCACAAACTTCATGAAGGGGCTTCGCAGAATCTGACCCAGCTTTGGAAAAGAGAGGAGAGGTAAACAGATCAGATCAAATTCATGATGGATAGTCATTCTGTTTTCATTTAGGAAACAGAAATGTGTGTGTGTTTGTTTGATAAAATCTCTTTGTTTTGTCAGTTAACAGTAAAAAATAAGCATATTCCAATATTAAAAGTAATATATTGTCCTAAGAGAACAATTGCACACACACACACGCACACACATGCACACACAAATGCAGTCTATAATCTCATCACTGTAGATTGCCCCTGGCATGCACCATTTATTTTTCATCTCCACATGTAAACATGCCAATCAATAACACCAGCAATGTTTTACCCCCAACCCATTCATTGATCTAGACCAGGGGTGTCCAAACTTTTTACAATGAGGGACAAATTTGATAAAGTGAAGATGCCCGGGGGTCAATAGTTCCTTCTGACATTTTTTAACCACAAAAGTTACATGAAAATACACACTGTTATAAAACAATTTTCATTGTCACAATTATCTTTATTTTTCAAATGGCAATGTAACCAAATATAAGCCACTCAGGCAGATGTGAACAACTCTGAAAACACAATTCTGCCTTTCATTCTTATCTGGACAGTCAGATAACATTGAATAAACTGTATAGAATACCTTAAATTTCCATGAGTTTGATAAATATCTTTGCCTCTTGAACATTTTAGACAGGAGTTATTTGTGATACAAAGTAAATTTTAAACAAGTGAATTTTGCCCTCGTCTTTAACAAGATCTTTCAGAAAGCAATAGTTTGTGTCACATCTACAGGTACATAACATCAACAGTTATAATCAAATCTTATTCAAGAATTCAATAAAATAAGTGCCATAAGTCCAAGTTCATTAGTGTGCTTTAGGCCTGATCTAGACAGAACTGTTGCTGAATGTTTGTGTAGTCAGCAGGCTTTTGGAACATCTCAGTAGGTTTATTACACACAGCAAGTTTGCAAATTTGATCAGTGCTCCTTTTCTCATCGTGTTCACCATAAATGTCTACAGTGCACACTTTGGTACAAATCATGCTGATGTTTCAACTCTTTCGAAGGTGTATTTTTTCACTGAGCTATCTGCTCTTTCCTTCAAAAAAAAAAAAAAAAACACTCATCAGCTGCCCCCTCTTTCCCTCTCACACCTGCTATTCCGGTACATTCCTTTTTTTCAAAGCTTCTCTCTGGCTCTCTCTTTCAGCCTGTCTGCCCCCCCCTCTGCATTTCTGTCTCTTTTTAAGGGCCTCTGTCAATGGAAGAAGATGCTTTAATGAGATGTAATTATAGACAAATTCATACTCTGTGAACATGGAGAACACACACACACACACACACACAGCCCAAAGAACCTCAGATTACCTCTGCACCTCTTTTAAAGTGGTCGATGTGTTCTGAATACAGATGTGTACATGACCAAGTATGTCTATGGCTTGTGTGTGCGTGTGTGTGTGTCTGCTTTAATACATTTCCAAAACCTGACCAAATCTGATAAAACACACCTCCATTGGACTCCAAAGCAGTGGAAATGTGTTCTCTGGAATGATTAATGACACTTCACTATCTGGCCGCCTGATTAATCTGGGTTTGTTAAATGAGAGGAGATTGTTACCAACTAGAGCACACAGTCAGCAGTAATATTTGGTGGAGGAGGGATAATGGTCTGAGGCCTCCTAGTTCCACTGAAGGGTAATCTTAATGCTACAGCATACAATGACATTACAGAGTAGTGTGTGTTTCTATCTTTGTGGAACAGTTGGCGAAAGGCTCTGCCCTGTTCGGCAGGAAAATGCCCATGTGCACAGGGATGGGAAGACTCAAATGTGAAGAAAACATCGCTGACAAGTTCTTTACAAAAAACAGCAACAGTCAGTGATTCAAAATGATGGAAGGTCCAACAAGCAAACAAAGCTGAATCGTAGTATGCAATCCAGTAAGGCACTCTGATGAGCAAAAAAAGCAATACAGGCAAGACTTAAATCAGACTTACAAAAATGAATCATGTGGTTAGAATTCAGGGTGGAATTCAAGGTGAGAACTACTCTCTGGACTGAAGTCCCATTGCAGTCTGACAACAGACACGGTTTGCTGAGTTCAGTGTGAAAGAACTTGACTAGCGTGCACGGAACCCTAATATCAGTCCTATCAAATACCTTTTGGATAAACTGAAACGGTGACTGTGACAGATCACTCAACATCAGTGCAGACTCACTAATATTCTTGTGACTGAATAAAAGAAAATCCTTGTAGCCATGTTGCAAAATCTAGTTATCCGAGAAGAGTGGAGGCTGTTACTGCAGCAGAGTGAGGGGTCTCCATATATCAACATTTATACTAATGCATTGAGGTTCAGCAAGCATATATGGAGGTGATACTCATAAAGGCTGAAGTAACCAGGCAAAGTAGTAGTAACTCAATATCTTGGTTTGTTTTTTGCTATGGAGGTTGCCTTTCCCTCACTGGACACCTCCTGGTAGGTTCAGGCTTTTAATGCAAAGTCTCAGGTGACTGGCTTGAGATGCTGCTGTGGTCTCCTGCTGTGGTGTGGGCAGGAAGGTTTTCAGGTGGGTTACTTAACTGGACAGATTGCTCAGATGTCAACCCCAGATAACTTCTTTCCCCCTGGAGGACCACTGTGTGCTAGATCCAAAGGCATGCTCAGTGGCATCTGATGATATTCCTTATCTGCTTTTGTCCTCTGGCTCTACCTTCTCTTATAGTTTCTGGAAAGTTTGCCATCCAGGTTTCAGCTTTGGTGGAACAACTGGGAAAGGTTTGGGATTTTCTGACCAATTAGAGGCTCTGCAGTAAGGTGACCAATGTTTATTAATGTCATCAGTTTAAGGTAAGGATTTTTACTTCTCATCCACAAACTGTAACCATTCTGACCACTCGCTACACTTCAAGGTAAGAGTGCGCTGGCGGTAACATGATTAAAATCCCAGTCTAAAGCAAACATTCTGATGCAAACTGTGGGTCATTTTCTGTCCTCACAGTGTCTGCTATCTCATATTGAGTGAATATGAACCTGAAGTGGCCTACTACAGGTTCAGATATCATGGATGTCAGTTCTTCAAAGAACTTCAAAGGACTGTGAGAAATAGTTAACTACGATTAAGCATATCATGTCATGAAGTTGAAAGAGGTCAGAACCTACTGTAGACCAAGGTTCCTCTGGGACCTTGGATGGCATTGATGGTTCTTTGAAGTTTGTACACTCCTTTGCACACTCATCACACTTCTCAATCATTTTCTGCAATTGAGTACAAAGACCAGGCCACCATACTGACTGTTTTGCCCTCGTTCTACCTGTGGTGATCCCCCTTTTTCCCCCTTTCACTTCCATTCATTTGTAACCCCATTGAAATAAATGCAGTTTCAGAAGAAGAAACTTTCAGGCTTCAAACAGTGACCAAACCTTATAAACTTCATGTGAGACCTCAGGCCACGTCCCCAAGACATACCTGTTTAAATGCTATGCTAATGCTTATGCTATGTTAATGTTAATGCTATGTTAATGCTCACGCTAACGCTAACGCTGATGCTAATGCTGATGCTAATGCTAACGCTAATGTGTTCTGCATTTGAGCAAGCACACTTTGCATTTTCTCTGTGGAAATGCAGTCTAGTTTTCAATTGCATGTGGACTTTTTCTTTTTTTCAGATGTGTTCTTATCTCTTCCAGACATTTTATTATTGTGGGCAGATTGAACTTCATAGTTCATAACATAAAGATTGGCTTCCTTTTCTATCCATTCATCACCTGTGTTCCTGCCACATGAGAGATGGTATAGCTGAAATCAGCGTGAAGCACAGGCACTGAATGAGTGGGGGGAGCTTGTTCAAATAGTCAGCAAAGGAACAAGAGGTTTGCAATCAGTTTCTACTTGGAATGTAATGCCACTCAGAAACTCAAAGAACCTCTCACAGGCCACGTGGTAACATGAGTTTTCATCTCATTTTATTGCATATCTCTGATTCATGGCACTCAATTCTCTGGAAGAAAATTTGAGAAGTTTTTGCATGACTGTTCTCTTGTTTCTGGAGTACGACTGCTCCCAGTCTATTGGAGGAGGCATCTGCGTTATACAAGCTCTGTAATCAAATTCTTGCTGTTGTGCAGTTCCACATGATTGTGTGCTGTTGTGTGGTCCACCTTTGACAGTATGTGCCATTCTCTCTTAACTGAGTTTTTCAGTTTTGTCAAGTCTACAAAGATTCTGACTGTGCTGTCAAGCTTTGACATCACCACTATTACATCACACTAGAACTGTGTGATTCATGACTCACCCGGGTGAATCACCCGGATCCATTAAATGACTCATGAGTCATGAATCTCAGATCGCCATTGAACCGAATCCTTTGAGTCCTAAACTACACCATGTCTAAATTGTAAACTCCATCACATAAATACATCTTATAATTATTAAAACATCAAGTACTACCATAAAAATTGCATTACAGTTTCTTTGCACCACCACACTTAAAATGAGGTATATCCTACAAACCTACAATCCTACAAACTTCCTGCAAAGTTGAATCCTCCTAGTGGACTCTTGTGTCAATCAGAACAGAATATAGCCCTGCAGGCGAATCGGATTCGCTCATAGAGCGGGTCTGGTCCTTGGCCAAGTCATGAGTGAATCCGTTGGATCCGGGTCCTTGACCAATCTGGGTCCTTGGCCGAGTCATGAGTGAATCCGTCGGATCCGGGTCCTTGGCCGATCCGGGTCCTTGGCGAGTCATGAGTGAATCCGTCGGATCCGGGTCCTTGGCGAGTCATAAGTGAATCCGTCAGATCTGGGTCCTTGGCGAATCATGAGTGAATCCGTCAGATCCGGGTCCTTGACTGAGTCTGGGTCCTTGGCGAGTCATGAGTGAATCTGTCAGATCCGGGTCCTTGGCGAGTCATGAGTGAATCCGTCAGATCCGGGTCCTTGGCCGATCCGGGTCCTTGGCCGAGTCATGAGTGAATCCGTCTGATCCAGGTCCTTGACTGAGTCCGGGTCCTTGGCGAGTCATGAGTGAATCAGTTAACTTTAACTGAATCAGAATCGCATAGGCCGAGTCAGTGAATCCGCTGGTTTACTTCCTCCACAGCCAAAAACATGCAGCCGAATCTGAATCGCTCAAACGAGCACGTTTATCACTCACACGAGTGGGATAGCGCTCCCTGAACGACAGTAATGAGTGAATCAACCGGTCAAACACAGCTGAATCGCTCATATGAGCGGACGGGAGATTCAAATACAGCTGAATATATATATATTTCAGACTTGTTCATATACTCGTCACTGATTAGACTTCATTAACTGAAAGAATGTAGCCCAATCCTTCATTTGACCACACTGCCTTTATTTCAC
>JBBIGA010161492.1:0-17381 GCA_037576975.1 Alestes dentex | reverse complement strand
TGAGACTCTGAAAGTCCTTCAGGAAGCCTGGAGAACTGTTCCTCAAGAACACATTAACATACAAGAACGTCTGGATCACTGGAACAGAAATATGAAGAAATGAGGGGTGGCTGAGGGCTTTTGCACAGTGCTGAATGTTTTTTAATAATTTTACCAGGCCCATTTCGCAAAATTGTAAATATTTCAAAATATATTATTAATTCGTCGGCCTGAATGAAGTAAATTAAGCCGAAATTGAATTCATTGGTTTTGTGATGTCATAAAAAGCAGTGCATTAACCTAACTTGCCTACTCAGCTCACAGCACGTCGGCTCCACCCGTTCACGTTAAAGTCAAAAACAGTGTTTCAGTCCAGACAGCAAATCAAAACAGGGGTCACTGATATACATCAGCCTTAAAGGGACAGTGACAGACACAGCCTATTCGATTCTAAGGGTAAATGGTCATAACAACCACATGAATTCACCTCTGTCAGACTGACGATAAATAAAATACAATAAAAAGCATGTTATGGACCCTTTAAGAATGAACCAATAACTGAATGATGAGCCGAAGGTTTACGCAGTACTGTTAAGTCAAGTATGTCCTGCACAAAGCATCTGCTTTATGAAACAACGCTGCTTTGTACATCATTGGTTTATTAGCTCCACCAGCCTGAAAGGTCCACTACAGTCGTATTCAAACGTTTGAACATCTCCAGTCAAATGAGTACACGTTCTCTCAAAGAACACGTTCTCTCAAAGTTATTTGTTGAGTTTAACATATTAGAAAAACTGTGCCATAACTTTCACAGACAACATATTTTTTTTTCCCTCCAGTGTTTTAAATTCTGCAAATGGCCTAGTGGTTAGGGCATTCAGAAGGTTGTGGGTTCGAATCCCAACTGCTAGTGTCATCACTGAGGTTCCCTTGAGCAAGGTACCGTCCCCACACGCTGCTCCCCGGCGCCCCTCGTTGGCGGCAGCCCCCTGCTTCACTTGGTGAATGGGTTAAATGCAGAGAAAGAATTTCACACTGTTCATGCTGTGGTGTGTTCATGCCTGACTATAAGGGACCACTTTACTTTAGGCCAACTTCAATACAGTATTTAAAGTGGAACATCTGTTTTAGGATGGCTTCAACGCAGTATTTAAGGTGGCTGTATTTAAACTGTCTTCACTCCAGTATTTAAGGTGGATCAGAGTCTGAGGCGTCAGAGAGCTGGTTGGTCACTGTGGGAATGGTTTGGTTTGTCGTTGGTACTCACTTGTGCCTCACGTTGTATTATTCGTTATAGTTTTTTTCAGCTGGATTGTTATTAATAATACATTTTGTTGGGGCTATAGTGATAACAACAACAACAACAACAACAATAATAATTATTATTATTGTTAATATTATTATTGTGGTTATTATTAATATTATTACTATTATAATATGTAATTATAGTATGAGAAATGTGGAATATATGCAGGACGAAAGCCCTATGTCAAGGATAATTACCTGCAGCTTATATATATGAGCTGCAATAACATCTGAATGGTAAAATAGAGAAGTAGAGAAATAGAGAAATTGCTCTTTATCTGGCTAAGAGATGCTAAAAAGGAAATGAAGGATATTTTGCTTCTGAAAGAGGCGTGAACTGAAAGATGTTGAGGGCAACCGAGCAGGGAGGAGAGGGAGGCGAGCATCTTTCAGGAAACTCAAAGGGATCAAATTTCCTTTCAAATCTTTTCCTTTCTTTTTTTCTGAGGGATTGTGTTGTGGGCGGGAGAGAGGGGGGAGCAGAGGGTGGTTGGGTTGGGGGGGCTGGCGGGGGGGTTATGATATTGAGGTCACAGATCTCTCATCTTCTTCAAAGTTTCAATCTTCAGGAGGAAGATGTAGTCTGTCTCAATCTGCCGTAACTGATGGCGCCGATGCGGCCGGGTTTGTTTGCAGCGAGGAAAACGGCTCCGACTGGAAATAATAATGTTACAGAACAAACCACAGCTGCCCTGGCATGGACTCAGCGCAAGGCAGCCGATGACGTTCAGATTCAATTCAGCTCCGTTAAAGCGGACGGGAATAATCTCTGGCCAAAATAACTACTGAAAAACTGGGTCTGTGTCCAAGTCTCTCTGACTGCTACACTGAATCACACACACACACACACACACACACACACACACACACACACACATATATATGCACACACACACACATATGTGTGTATATATACATAGTACTGTATTGAGTCATTTCTTTCTGTATTTTTAATACAGTCTTGAGAAATAGTCCTTTGGGCTCCTCAAACAGAACAAACTGAAGTCCTGAACCAGTGAAGAACCAGGAGCAGATGATTCCAGATGCTCAGGCGGTGATCAGTATACTGGTGGTGCTGAATGCTGAGTGGCTGGAACTCCTTTACTAGGCTCCTTGTGTCTTTAGACACTTTGCAGCCTGTCAGTAAAACATTTGTTCCCATTTCTTTCATTAAATCTACTCAAAATGCCAAAGATAAGACAGTTTGACAGACGTAAAATAGTATTACAAAGCATACTTCAGTGTAATGTTCCGTGTGTTAAAACTGTTGCTTGATGTTATTATGAACATCTTCACCCCAGGAGACCTCACCTGTTGACTGCTATCAACATATTTTGTTAATCTGTTTTTAGCTGCAGGCTCCTGCATGAGTGCAGATCAGTGCTGTCATTTTGAGGGACAGATCCTCTTGTGTGTGCGATCTGAAACGGGGAGGCCCATGTGATACCTCAGACCAATCAGACTTAAGGCCTAAGCGTTTGTCCCCAGTCCTGCCATTCACAAGACATAGTCTCTTTATTGGCTTTCTGAGCACTGCTCGAACCTCCATTGCTCAAAAGAAGAGGAAGACATGCATCAAGACTCTTTTCAATCTCGGCCCCCCAATGGTGGAACGAACTCCCTCTTGCAGTCCGATCTGCGGAGTCCCTCGCTGTCTTCAAGACCCATCTCTTCAAGGAGCACCTTGGTGACTAATCAGTCCTCTCGTTTATCTCTTAGACAGTACATCATTTTCTTTATATTTAAAAAACCTCAGGCCCTTACCCTCTTAACTGTTTGTCCTTGTGAATTAACCTCTGACTTTTTTCTTTTGACAGGGTTTGTTAAGGTGTGTAACTTAGCAGGCAGTAACTTGGTTAAAAGCAGGTGTTGATTTTAGTACAGCTTTACAGTTGTGAAGAACAGATGTAGACGACTTAAGCACTGATGTACATCGCTCTGGATAGAGCGTCCGCTAAATGCTGTAAATGTAAATGTTTCTGTTGTGAAAACAAAAGCTGTATGGTGAGCCCTAAATACACAGAGTGCTCTTTCTTGTTCGTATTAAATGGCACAGTGAGCGTGAGCTGCTCCTGATTTTTGTGCTTTTATCAGATGTCGGATGTTTGCCATTTGCACTGAAGACTGGGTCACTCTCGCCTGATTGGCTGCGCTGCGCTCATTTACATAAAGTTGAAGTTGCTGAATTTCAGTGTCACCCGTGTTGCCATGACGCATGCAGCGGAGCTCTCCATCAGAATGATCAAGATGAAGAGAGGTGAAGCAGCAAAGCTTCCACATTTTCACTCTCAAACTTGCAGAGCTGTTTCTATTTTCTCTCGTGCTGTCACTCTCCATCTCTGTCGTTCTCTCTGTCTCTCTATATCTTTCTCTCTCTTTCTCTCTCTTTCTCTGTTTCTGTCTCTCTGTCTCTCGCTGTGTCTCTCCTTCTACAAATACAGTTACCAAACATAGCTCTGTAATTGGATATCTCTTACCCATTCACAGTCAGACTTCTGCCAGAAAATAAAATAAAAATGATCCGTCTGCTGCGAGTGTTGTTTATGTTGCTGTAACTCTCCGCACCTGTGGTTAATGGGGTGTTGCTTTTATGTAAAACCGTCATCCATCAGTTAATAATACCATCATTAACAATCCTATACTGTTTTCTAGCTAATGCTAAAGCTAATGAAGCACGCAAAGGACCACCTAAGCCCTATAATTTGTTTTTGGGGAAGCATATTAACTGAATATTTCTTAAAAATTAAAATAAAGATAATAAATACTAGATTAATCAGTGACCAATGTCTGAGATATGACTAGCATGTGATGGGTCACCAAAACATCTGTATGGACAAACTTCTGTGATAAAAATCAAGTTGACAGAAAAAAAAAGGTCCTATCATCCAGCGGCGGGATGCGGGTGTTAAACAGTGTGATGCGATTTCTTCAGAGAGGACAGATATAATCTGGGCCGGTAATGGGTTAGCGTGTCTGCGGCTGTGGATTACAGATATATTTCCACTCTTCCCTCTTTAGGATATTACAGCAGACGGTGGCCTCATTACGCTGTCAAAACCCGTCAGCTCCATGACTCAGCAGCTGAAATACACACCAGTCACCTTATTTACACCCTCTGTTCAATCAGAACACACACACACACACACACATACACACCATAGCATGATGTGGATCATTTGTAGCTCACTGTATTAGCATAACACTGATGGAGGCAATACATTTCAAGTAGAGCAGCATTTCGTCTGTAAAGTGCCTAATGTTCCCGTTTGCATTTTCTCAACTAGAACTTACCTGAACAACCATTTACACCACCTCACACATTTTCGCCTCCAGCATTTCTCCTGGGTGTAATAAGATGAGTTTGTTGCGGTATCAGCCTGTACTCTTCTGGAGAGATGTTGCAACATTGCATTCAGCCACGAGAGGATAAGTGAGGTCAGCAACTGATGTAGGATGGAGCTCAAACGTCACTCCAACGCATCCCAAAGGAGGACCAGCCTAAAGCTGCGGGGCTTTTCAGTGGGTACACCTTAAATGATCTTAATCCATTTCATAAAAGGAATGCCTGGACTCTTTTGGATGTGTCGTGCATGAACCTGAAGTTCTGCAGATTTTCTTTATTTGAGATTTATGTACCGTGTTAGACCGACTGGGTGAGCAGGAGAGGCGCCGTCTGTGATCGTCTGGAGGGAATTAACAAAGAATGAGCAGCCAAAGCTCATATTAAAATCATCTGCTCTGCGGCAAAATAGGAGGTTTTCCTAACGTGCCTTAAAAACGACTGAATGTGGAGCTAATCCTTTAATATCTGAGTTACTGTAAAGGCATGATATCTTGGAGGAAATTCATTATGCATGTCTGCATTACGCTGTGCTGCCACGTTTACATGCCGGCTTTAAAAATGATGGTTCCTTGCAGAATCGGTGTAAACAGCGATGATATGCGACCGCTGTGTAAACTCTGTCATGGGGATGGCATCACTATTCGTGTCTGCTAAAAATGGATGATGATCAAAGAAGAGCTTTGGCAGTCTGGATTATTTATGTAAGGTAGAAAAGGCAGAGGGATGTAAGGCCTTTAGGCTCATCCCGCACTCGGTGGGCTCTGCAGGGCAGTGCAGGAGCCGGAACATGATTTTTTAGACAGCTTTGACCTTCTCCCAAAGTCAAGACACCTCAAACCCAAACAATGCACAGTTTTCCATTAAACAATGTCAGATCACTGATTGCTTATCCACCTTATCCAAATCAACAACAGCGAATCCCGTTTATCTCGCAGTGGCCACATAAATAACCGTCTCCTGCTACATCTCGGTGGGAGAACAAGATTCAAACACAGTTATACAAGTACAACATATAGTGAGATGGGGCCCTGAGATGTCTATGAGACTGTGCAATATAGTTATAATAAATCAAAGAGAAAATTAAAGACCAGAATTAAGTAATAAAAACGATACAGAAACAAATATTCAAATAAACATTACAAGTATAAACAAGTGTAATCAAACATGAGTGTAAATGACTGCAAACAAATGTTTTACCATTACAAATGAAGCCATCCGTACCAGAGCTGCTCGACGGCCACAGCCGATCTGACTGCGCCACTGCTTTTTGATTGGTCAAAAATGTTGCCATGACAACAGATAGACTTGGAAAGTGACTATTATTTTTTTACTGTCTGCACAGTGGAGATATAAACTATCAACTGGGATGTCGATGAAGTACAACTACTGTCTGTTTGAGTTTTCTATGACAATTTATCTTTAATGCAAAATTACAAACTCAAACAAGAGTATAAAAAATAAAAGACCACAATAACACAATAACAGCCTGGTTCCTGTACACCTATTGAAAAGTGCCTCAAGTGTTATAACGAACAGTGTCGTGTCTCGGTTAAAAGTCTTATGGCCTGAGGACTCTTCAGGCCATGATACTACTAAAGCGTCTGAACAATAGTGGAGAACGTGTGATTAGCACCATGTTGATCAACATCCATTACTTAGCCACATTAGCAATGCAAAAAGACAATAAACACATGTTTGTAACCGTAAAGGGTCATTCTTTTTGCAGCTCAGACGGAATACAGTAATGAAAAGCTGTGCTAGGTCTTTTAATTAGCCATAACTCATTAACCGAACAGATAATAATGTCAGGAACATGGTAAGGTGGATGAATTCCCCAGCCTGTTCACCTTCATGTCCTAACTAAGACGGATGTGTGGACGTGGGGAACAGAAGCGCTCTTAAGCGCCGAGTCACGTTCATTAGCCACCGCTAAAGCCATTAGCGCTGTGGCGGCAGCATGATTGCTCACGATGCTAATAGTCTCTCCTGACAGAATGTGATTTCATTAAGTTGCTGAAGAATGCTTTGGCTCACTGATGGACGAGAACTGCTGGATTTGCACATGTGGAAAGCACATGAGGGTCAGCCGTGATGGTTTTCAGCACCCATGTGGGGTTTAATCATCGCTTTCTCAACTAGCATTACCGCGCTGTATGCAATCGGCAGCTCATTGGTGGGATTAATACATCCAAGCAACTGCTGAGCTGCAAGCCCTCCACTCTGGGCCCCTCCATTCCACATACAGTCACCTTCTTCACTTTCTCCACTTTCAAACAATGTCAGCAGTCCTCCAGTGTCATCTGATGTGATCTTTTAGCCAATAACAGTTTGAAGTCCAAATTTTGCTACTTTAACTTAGAACTGGAGCTGAGAGGCTAACGTCACCAACACTTGAAGTGAAGGGTCACCCAAATCTTTTCCATGAACACATCTTCAGAACTTCTATTATCCGCTAAAACCGCATCCAGCTCCTCATTAAGGTGGAGCAGACTTGTGAATGTGATTGAGGACACTAACAACAAACACATTTAGGTGCCAGAACATAATTTCTGCACCATTAAAGGAAGGAGATATTTGAATACGAAGCTGAGGTCAGTCACACACTGTGGGCATTGTTTGAAAGTAGAGAAAGTCAAGACCTTAGCTCCAGTTCTAAGCTTAAGTTACAAAATTTGGATTCCAAACAGTTCTTGGTTAATCAATCATATCTAAGGACACTAGACTACTGTGGACATTGTTTGAAAGTGGGGAAAGTGAAGAAGGGGGAGGGCGTACAGTTCAGCTGTTGTTTTGACGTATAAATCTCACCAATGAGCCGTCGATCACGTACAGGGCGGTTATGCTAGTTGGCAAAAATGATGATTAAACCTCACATAGATGCAGAAAACTATCATGGCTGACGCTCTTGTGCTTTCCACATGTACAGATCCTTCAGTTCTCCTCTGTCAGGGTGCTGAAACATTCTTCAGCAACTTGCTGAAACCCTCAGCCAAGAACTGTTTAGAGTTTTTGCTCCTGTAGCTTAGAAGTGGAGCTAAGAGGCTAACGTCGCTAACACTTAAAGTGAGCAGTCATCCAAATCTTTTCGATAAACACATCCTCAAAACTCGCATCCACTCAAACCGCATCCAGCTCTTTATTAAGGTGGAGCAGACCTGTGGATCTGGTTTAGGACACAACACTAACACTTTTAAAGGTACAAGAGATTGAGTATGAAGTTAAGTTGTCATAATGTAACTCCAAAAAAACTGTAAAATAAGCTGGAATTGGAAGCCTGAGGCACCAGAATGTGTGTCATTTAAGGAGGAATGGGAAATTGGAATAAGAAGCCGGAGAATGGGAGCTTTTGCTCTGTGCCACAGAGTGTGTGGAGGTGTTCACTAATCTCAGATTGACTTGCTGATACTGTATGACACACTGTTATCTATAAACATGGACTGAAGTGTGTTAGTATTACATTTTCTTTAAGGCTATAAATGATTCTCTCATCACCCAGACTTGACACACAGAACACAATCACTGATAAAATGTCTGTTTCTCCTGAGCCAGCGCTGGGGAAAATATCAGTAAAAAATAAGATAAACAGAGAGAGAGAGAGAGAGTGGGAGAGAGGGAGAATGAGAGAGAGAGAATGAGAGAGAGAAAGAAAAAAATAGAAAGGGGAAAGAGAAAAAGCAGAGAAAGAGAAATGAGGGAAATAAAGAGAAATAAAGAAAGAAAAAGGACACAGTGAAAAAGAGAGAATTAGAGAGACAGAAGAAAGAGGAAGAGGGAAAGAGAGAAATGATGGTGAAAAAGAAAGAGGAAAGGTAGAGAGACAAGGATATACAGATAAATAGGGAGAGAGGGATAGAGAGAGGAAGCGAGTGAGAGTGGGAGAGAGAGAGATAGAGAGAGGGAGTGAGTGAGAGTGGGAGAGAGAGAGAGATTGAGAGTGGGAGAGAGAGAGATAGAGAGAGGGAGTGAGTGAGAGTGGGAGAGAGAGAGAGAGTGAGAGTGGGAGAGAGAGATATAGAGAGAGGGAGCGAATGAGAGTGGGAGAGAGAGAGAGAGAGAGAGAGATGGGGTGAGTGGGAGAGATAGACAGAGAGAGACTCAGTACCAAAAACATGCCACCCTGTCTGGTGTATGTGCTCTGATGCTGTGAAAAGTTTGGGTTTTCATTACTGATACTGTTTCCCATGTTGTTTCACATCTCGTTGGGTCCAGTGACGGCCATCACTCTGAGGAAACAGATCAATAGCAGCCATTTCCATTATGATGTGAAGTGTAACATCCAGCACATCCAACAGTAAAGACAGCATGGAGCTTTTACACAGCCGCTCCAATTCCACAAACTGATCCACTTTACTATGACCAACACACACACACACACACACACACACACACACACACACACACACACACACACACACTGCTTTCAGGGTAGATTTTAATTAGTTATTGGAGACAAACAGATGCGCCCCCACACATACACACACCCACACACACTAATGACTAATGGATTGTCCAGCATATTGCAGAGGAAGTAGAGTTAATCATATTATTTGTTCGTAATCATTTTTGGCTCACAAGAGTAAAAGTCCAGGTTGTAGCGCTGTGACTGACGTCTGTTGACCTCCTTAATGATCCTGAACACCTGCACTCACACACTGAGACAGCAGCGAGACAGCGCTGTGAGGGTTCGTCGTTGTTCACTTGAATGTGATGAAACAGAAATGAAAATCCCAGAGCCACCCTGAGGCATGAAGGACAGAGGAGTGAAGGAAAACAGCAATGCTGAACAGTTTTTGTGCAGAAACATTACTGTTCCTGTCCTCACACACACACACACACACACACACAC
The DNA here is from genome assembly GCA_037576975.1 of Alestes dentex. Lineage (NCBI taxonomy): Eukaryota > Metazoa > Chordata > Actinopteri > Characiformes > Alestidae > Alestes > Alestes dentex. The sequence continues at coordinate 7,908 of JBBIGA010161492.1, read as the reverse complement.
ACACACACACGAGTTTCCTCATTTTTTAAGCCTTTAAATGTTCAGGACCTTCCAAAAAGTCCAGACTTCTGTTCCTCACCCCTATTGCTGAGGAATATCTCAGCCATTTCACGTTTTACATTTAGTTACTGAATAATTAGTTTTAAGATGGAAGAAGTCCATGTATTTTTAATAGGGGTGTCATGCGAAAAAAATGAATCGTATTAATTACAAGCTCTGTAATGAATCGAAATTAATCGCACACATTTTTGCTGTAAAATTATTTCAAAATGTAAATGAATTTGGGCATATGAGTGAATGAATAACCAACATTACAGACTTTCATTCAGTAAATTATGTTTCTGCACTGTTCATGGGCAGTAATGGTCACAGCAATCAAAAATATGACCTATACTGAGGAAAAAACAATCAAAAATGCTTCAGCAAGAACAATGATAGAACTAAGTCAATTTAAGACAGTCACATTCACGCCCGGGTTTCAGAACGGGGTTGCGGTGTGGGGTGTAAAAGCTGTAGCATAGTGTTTTCCCGGGGGTGTTTCACTCATACAAATCGCTGGGTGGATAAGTAAGTCACCCCCAGCATACAAGGCATCTCAAAATAAACTCGGCAACAGAGACCATTTTGCGGGATCATGGGTAGACGGGTCAGTTTGGGTTTGAGTGCTTGGTCCAGTGTGGGTATCTCCTGAACGCTTTGCATTGAGGTGATATTTTAGACATGATCTACTACAAAATTCCTTATTGCATGAATTGCAGTGAACGCTACTCCTATCAACCGTTCCATCTTTCCGTTTTTAAACATGAATTTTCCACTCACGGGGCTGAGCAGCGCGTTCTCATCTTCATTTTACAGAGCGCCTATGGCCAGAACGGGGCAGGGGCTCCAAGTCACATGGTGCAATTAATCAGCGTTAATTTTTTAAAGACGTTATTGTTTCCGTATTTCATTGATCGAAACTAACACGTAAATTCGACAGCCCTAATTTTTAATAGGAGTTCAATGTAAAAATTGATTTAATATGGACACATTTCCATATGACTGTCCAGTCTATCTACATTAGCTTAGCCCCGCCCATTCAGCCTACAGCATTTTAGCCCCAGCCATTAATCCTCATGTTATATTCACAATTACTAACGTCCTTTATGTTTGAGTTCATTTGACCCCAGAAATGTAAACCTCCAGAAAATGGTTTAAATTAAACTTGCTGTCCAACTTCTTGTATTTCAGGTACTTTATGTTTCTTTGCTGACGACCTAAACAGTGACTTAAATAAAACATACATGGCATAAAACTCCCACGGCAGGAAATAACTTCTGTGGTTCTCACACTCCTACAGTGTACACTGGACACACTCCTGCTAGTACAGTGTACTCAATATCCTCAAAAACAATTCAAACAATTATATGCAAAATGTTGACATTTTTTGTATTTTTTATATACTGCTAAAACAGCCCCAAAGGACACCAATGTGTACAAAACGTGGAAAGAACATTGAGAACATATGATCATGTTCATCTTGTGTTTATCTAGTTTGTACCCTTTAAATTTTATTTGAAGCAGATAAGTGATTAGTTATTTATTGAGAGACATTAAACATTGAATGGGGTCAAACTGACCCCAACCATAATAGAAGGGTTAAGCCTACACCAGTGTAGTCCATTCCCATTAAAGTTGTGTGGAGTGTTGTTCCTGCAGACTGTTCCTGACTGTCGAGAAGTAAACTGAACTGTATCTTCAAAAGGATCCGAACACGATTCCCAAAAGATCCCCGGAACCCTGAGGATTTCAGTACCAAACGTACTCATATGCATACATTTGTCTTAAAGGCACAATAACAGAGTCTGATTATTCTAAGGCAGTATGTAAATGCAAAATAACTGCTTTTGGCACACAAAACTGCACAAATATTACAAGTGGAATTCAGGGGAAAGAAATAAAATGTAATACAAACACACACACACACACACACAGGCGTTCTGTTCCGCACACTCCAACACTTTCTTGTCGTTCCCGACCCCTCTGCTGCTCCAGCCTCCACAGAGTGGCGGATTAAAGGGACTCAGCTGGAGGCTAGCGCTCTGATATGCAGCGGATGAAGTGGTCGAAGTGGAGGTGGACGAGAATAGAAGAGTCGATGGAGGATGAAGAACAAACCAGTGCGGAACACAACCTCTCACTGAGCCGCAGTCGGACATAAATAAACTGTGAAGGAGAATCTAAAAGCATTTCCCAGTTTATACATGATGGGAGGGGATGTCAGCATACATGCAAACAACATTAATTTTAATTCCCTGGCTAACAGTTACCTAGCAAACTCTTCACCGAGTGAAGGAGTGGATATTGTGGATATTTTATTGGGGATATTGCGGCTTTATCCACTTCATCCTCACCTGGAAGAGTAAGGAACTTTGTTGATTCAACTTACCTTCAACGACTACGTACGTCTAAAAGAAAAAAAAAAAATTGCTGATGGCAAAAACTGGAAAAGCTGCAGTCGCTGTGGCGCTGGTGGATGATTATGCACGTGCGGAGAAAATCATGTTTAGAGATAAACAGGACAGTCCGTCTACATGCTACGGAACGGCCGTTTTTTTTTCTTTCTCGAAGGCATTTATTCAGTCAGTAGAACCTCATGGTTTTTACAGGAGCTGTGGCCTTGAGCATCCACACTCACGCGTCCCACCTCTGTCCTTCACCCGCCCTTGTTGTGAGACGAGCGCTCTAACCCTGCACGCCTGGGCTGTGAGGAACATCATATTTCAAACCACTGAATATTACATTCACAATTGGAATAAATGACGGGAGCAGCCTTGCCAAAAACGGAAGGGAATGATATGGGGCGACGGTGCGGATTCGTGCGGTGGATCCGCGGCTGATAGATGAGAGCGGGTGCTAAAGTTAATGCTCCTCGCGCCGCTGTATATCACACACGCAGCCGAAAACCTTAATGCAATGCCAAGCAATTTCATCTGGCGCCTATGGGATAACAGATGAGTTCGGATAAAGCAAAGTCACACATTAGATGGCCTTAGTTAGTCATTTCTCACTCAGTTTGACCGGCCTTTTCTCTTCTTCGGCGTGCAGACGTGACCCTCCGCCGTAAATTAAACCCCCTAAACTGGTGAGATAAGCACTTTTACACAGTGCCCACGATCAGAAGAGCGTCGATATGTCCATTAAAGCAGAGACCCTACAACACTGACTACATAACACCTCTGCACTGGATAGCTCTTATGCTGTGTTTAACTTGTTTAACATTTATTTGTTCTATAAAGGCCCACTGAGAGCAGGACCATAGTGTCTATTCTATTACAAAGGAAAAATTATATTCAAAAAGCAAATGCATATCTGCCGAGCAATTTATCATAGATTTCTCTCCCAGATTTATCTCTTGGCACAGAAAAGCCATTAGCAGATAATGCAGCATATTATTCCATCAGGATAAAACAACTTAATGGATGAGTCCCCCAATAATGCTCTAATTTTCCAATATAACAACAGCAAGAGAGCTACAATCAATACCCAGCGAATTTTGGACACATTCCCGTCGCATTAGTAGGCTTCCACTGATTCAGTAATTAGCCACATAACTGTCAGGCGTGTGAATAAATGTATTGTTTTGATGAGGAGAGCAGAGGGTCTTAGCAGTGCTGCTTTAGGAAAGTAGTGGAGATGTAATGAAACATCCTACATTTGGATGATGGATGACATGGTGGGTACCAAAACCGGGGACGAGGAGTGAGAATGTTTAATCGGACAAGTTAATTCAAAAACCTGACCCAAGAGACATTTCTCTGTGCTTTCTGGGTGGTCTTTCATTTATTATTATTATTATTATTATTATTATTATTATTATGACCTGATATGCAGTGTATAACCTCAAATATGACTCTACATGCAGAATCTTCACCGGTGTACCCCAAGGCTCAGTGCTGGCTCCTCTTATTTTTCCTCCTAAAATCCTATAATGGCTTTTCCTACCACTTCCGTACTGATGACACTCAAGTTTCCACTCGCGTCGCGGCATGTCTGGCTGATATCTCTTGGTAGATGATGATCGCTATTCTAGCTCCCTGTGGAGGTAAGAATTAGATACAAGGCTCTGGCTCTCACATTTCTGGCTTCAGAGATCACTACACACCACCCTAGATCTTCCGCTTCTGAGCTGTTGATGTGTCCTTCTTTAAAACAAAACATACACATATAAATCTAGGTCTCACTTCAGACAAACAGACAAACGCTTTTGATGAACTCGTATGCTAGTTGTTAGCAGTCCATAGTCCACAAAGCATATTAGTTATAACCCTTTATAATGGAGACAGGGAAACACAGCTTAGACAATCTCTGAGAAAAGCACTGAGCAACAGAACAGGCTCCAGTGCAGCCACACATGATGCGTGAACACACCACAGCACGAAATTCTTCCTTTGTATTTAAACCCATTCACCAAGTGAAGCAGCAGGCAGCCAGGAGCACAGCGCCCGGGGAGCAGCGTGTGGGGACGGTACCTTGCTCAAGGGAACCTCAGAGGTGCTACTAGCAGTCTTGGGAATCGAACCCACTACTTCCTGATTGCAGGGGGAACACCCTAACCACTAGGCCACCAACTGCCCCTAGTAGCCAGGATTCAGGGGCTAGAGGGGTATAAAGCCCCCCAGCATAGGGCTCTAAAGTTCTCTGAAGTGATGAAGCTCCATCCAACATGTTTGTACTGAGCTGGAGTAGCATATGGGATACAGAACTGACCGTCCAACATCAGTACTTGATCTCGCTAATGCTCTTGTGGCTAGATACAACCAAATCATCAGCAATTTTCCACCATCTAGCCTTCCTAGAAAAGTAGAGGCTGTTACTGCAGTAAGGAGGGGGGCAATTTCCCCCCCTATTGTTAGCCCTGATTTCATGAGGAATGCCGTAAGTCTACACTGCACTAGACCTTCATATAATTGTCCACACTGACCTGTCCTCTGGGTGTGTGTTTAGTGTCTGATGGTGTGATTAGTGTGATGAAACACCACAGAGCTCTAATGAGTGCTTTAGCGTCCCTCTGCTGCTGTTTGTCTAACATTCAGTCTGGAGCGCTCAATGAAAAAACAGCACTGGAACACTTTTCTCCTCAAGGCTCCAGTGTAATTAAACTCAGAGAGAATGTGCAGAGGGTTTGGAGCCAAAAGAAATCTCTCACACGCAGACACACACACCACGGACGGTAAATGTTTATTCCCTTCGCCTTTAAGATATAGAACATTACCCAGCCAGACTGCTGGCAAAAAAGAGCCAAAAAAGCGTCTGGCACATATCCAATCCATCAGTGGGTAAAAAACACCGCGAGAATTTCATGCATTAAAAATGTGGTACAAATCGAACCAAACCGTGCTCCTCTTCTGAAACCCGTCGATATTAATAGCTGCTCTCTCTCCATCAGGACTGTTCTCTCATATACCCTATGCAGTCCGCATCCCCTATCACCCACCCCTTATCCCCCACCCCATATCAGGCATCCCTAATCTCCTACCCCACATTTCTAATCCCCCATCCCACAGCTCCTATACCCCCTCACATCCCCTATCCATCACCCTTCATCTTCCATACCCTATCCCCTATCCAACATCCCATATTCCATCAATCCACATTCAACTTCCATCATCCATCACCCATTATCCCCCACCCCATGCGACGTGTTCCCTATCCTCCATCCCATATCCTGCATCCCCTATCTGTCACCCAGTGTCCCATAACCCCCTATCCACCCAGCCTGATCTCACGACTTTTTGTGTAGCCATCACGATATACAATGTAATCAAAATACATGCATGCACACTTTAGGGTGTTTTTTTTTGTGCTAGGACTTCACTTTTTCGTGCTAGGACAATGCTTCACTACCCTGTATATTTTAATGTGCACTGCGTAACATCGCCAGTGTCAGCCCTAACTGGTGACTGTTAGGGTTTGGGTTAAGGTTAGGGTTAAGGTTAGGTTAGGTTAGGTTTAAGGTTAGCGTTAGGGGTAAGGTTACAGTTAGGGTTAGGGTTAAGGTTAAGGTTAGAGTTAGGGTTGGGGTTAGGGTTAGGGTTAGTGTTAGAGTTAGAGTTAGAGTTAGAGTTAGGGTTAGGGTTATGGTTATGGTTAGGGTTAGGATTGGGTTTAGGGTTAGGTTAGGTTTAAGGTTAGCGTTAGGGTTAAGGTTACACTTAGGGTTAGGGTTAGGGTTATGGTTATGGTTAAGGTTAGTGTTAGGGTTAGGGTTAGTGTTAGGGTTAAGGTTAGGGTTAGGGTTAGAGTTAGGGTTAGTGTTAGGGTTAGGTTTAAGGTTAGGGACTTTCCCCGTCTCACGGCATTTCAACCTGTTTCAACCGCTTTGCAAGCAAAAATGAGGTGAACTGGTGGTGTTACGCACTGCGCATTAAAATACAGGGTAGTGAAGCATTGTCCTAACATGAAAAAAGCCCTAAAGTGTGATCGCAGCATGTATTTTACATTGTATATCGTGATGGCTTCATGAAAACTATCCACCACCCCACATGCCCAGCACCCCAGCCCCACATCTGCTGTACCCAATTCCACATCCCAACTATTCCGTCCTCTATCCCACACCCAAGATGCCATATCCCCACATCCCCCATCTCCCATACCTTACCCTCCACCCTTCATCCTGCATCCCTTATCTGTCACGCAACATCCCGTAACCCCCTATCCACTACCCCACATTCCCAGCACCCCAGCCCCACCTCTGCTGTACCCCATTCCAAATCCCACAGCCCCCATCCTCACAGGCCGTGACACTCTACAGGCCAAAAGCAGCACAAACTTTGTTCTGTACTGTTTCTGAAGGCGGAACGGACCCTTTAGGCTTTGCGCCAGCGTGAGTCGTTTACTTGTACTGGCGGATTAACGAAGTGCAGAGTGGACAGAAACATCAAACACACCCAGAGCAGCAGCAGCAGGGCTCACACATTCCCATGATTCATCACTCTCGCTGTGGAATATCCCATGATTCATCTAAAGTGGGCCACTCGCCCGCTGTCGTTTCCCTGTAATTGGCTTATGGTCACCACGGGGATTAGCGCGATTAAATTAGTCTCTGTGACTGGAAGTTCAGGATGTCCATCCCAGAGCGGCCCCTGTAACATCAGAGTTTCTGTAAGAAACACCACGGCTCTGAGACTTACACCCTTTCTGGGATGCTGTCAGACCTAAACCTGAAATCTGGCCTCCATCTGTGTGAATCTTGGGCTTCGTTCACATTGCTGGGATGAAGTGGCACAAATCCAATTTCGGGACCCAGAGCTGGATGTCTCTGGAGCTAAGTGGGCCCGATTTTGAAGCAGAAAAAAACCTAATCAGACAGGGAAGGCATTTTGACTCCTGAGTAACAGCTTATGAAATAACACATCTGTTTACTAGTGCTTTGCCAGAATTAGAAATGCAGAAATCATTTACATTAATAAATAAGTGGGGGGATTCACTGAGTTTGTTTATTTTTTTTTTTACTTGCCAAGTAGCGGAGAAAGACGCTCTGAGAATATAAACCATGCCAAAACCCAAAACATGCAATTTACTAAAAAGGGGCTCATATCATGCATTTTTTGTGTTTCATTTTCTCCCCTGAACTGCATTTGGAACATCTGTGGGTTTATGCTCAAAAATAACTCCATATTAATTCTACATGTATTCCAATCTAGTCTATAGAGTTAAACTGGCTGTTTCTGTGTCTTTAAGATGGATAGGCTATATGTAAACGACCTCTGTTAGTGACTGGCTGCTCTGTATTGTGCTTCATTTAAAAAAGCCGAAACACTCCTTATAACTTTGGTGTGAAAGGGCAGGGCAGCAATGGGCTGAATAAGTGAATGTTTGCAAATGTGCTGTTTTTCTGACAACATTTAGGCCCCGTCCACACGAAGC
>JBBIGA010161458.1:0-37495 GCA_037576975.1 Alestes dentex | reverse complement strand
TTGCGCTGGCCCCTCCCCCAAAGACAACTGCGTTTAAGACTTCAGACAATGCGCGATCGAACCTGAAAATCGGGCCCCTAGTGTTTGTTAGCAACATTATCCTAGTAGCTGCAGCGCTAAACTAATGAAACCAAACGTGAATTGCAATCAACTAATTGACTGCCTTCTGATTTTTCACCAAAGTATTGCTGCTGAAACTCCCAAACAGCAAAAACAGGTGCCTTGTATGTACGCTAAATTAAGGTAAGGGATGTGAATTAGCATTTGTGTTCACACCCTGTGTATTTTGTCTATTCCAAATGGTCAGAAAGACTAAACATCTACATGTCATATGGAGATGTTTTGCCATAGGGGCAACTTTTACAATTAATGTAGAGCAATTTTGAAGGATTGCTAGATGTTGTGTAACAGTACTGAATGTCCCAGACATCCAGTGACCTCAAGTGTAAATAAAAATGGAAGGAAGGGGATTCAGGAGAAGAATCTCATGTTCTTGTTTAATGTAATAGTCGCTATTATTAGTAATACCTTTTGATAATAAATTAAAGGGTCATTTTGATATTGAGTGGGTAGTATCTTATAAAAGCAGGTGGTTTTAATATCCGAGCTCTCACGTCACAAGGCCGAAAAGTGACCCATATGACTTTCTACAGTGCTTTGGGAGTATTTTCAGTGGTATTTTGGCTCAAATCTTGGGCGACTAAAATACGGAGTGTTAAATCATGCATTCCAATCACGCTGCAAGAGAGCACCGTGGACTCGCATCATCTTTTTATGGCTTTGTCTTATTATGTTCTGGATAAAAGCTTACAGCAAGACAGCATTTCCTAAAGAAAAGCAGCCAAGAGTTGCATAACTTACATTGAGAGAATAAAAGCAGGGGAAGTGCTGCTGGCGGACCACTTTTGGTATGTTAGTACACGGTCAGTAGCTCAGGAGACACATGATGCCTCTCGGTTCTTGGTTCTTTTCAATGTTCTTCCAGCTGAAAACTCTGGACATCTCTAAAGCAGCTTTGTGGGACTCTATTAAAAAAAAAGTGGTGCACAAAACTGTCACAAAAGTCCAGTCACATTAGCATATTCCAGTCTTTTTAAACACAAGCAGCACAGATCCATGCTGGCAGTGCAAAAAAAGGTAAATCGTCATCATACAGCAAAACAACTTCTCATATTGAAGTTTCCCTGGTTTGAGTTGATGCTCGAGGTGTCAGATGTCATCCTAAGCTTTGTTTGGTGGTGTCCGGAGAGCGACTGAGCGGTGGCGCATCAAGTGAAAGAGCAGCAAATGGCGAGTGTGTAGGAGAGCAAACATCAGTTTTAGACTAGGTCACTGTGTGGCTTAACAAACAAAAAATATTCCTCTGAAACTGGTCGGGTTCAGGGACTGGACTGAAAATCAGAGTTTTTGACGTCCTTCAGGAAGCCTGGAGAACTGTTTCTCAAGACTACATTAAAAATGCAAGATAAATATATGTAAAAAATAAACACTAGCAACCAAGTGAGGCATTGTTGAGGTGCTAATTCATTGTGGAATGGTTCAATTTCAATAATTTTCATTTTCAGTTTTCTAGGCCTGACTTGGTAACGTATGTATAGTAGCAATGTGTGATTGCAGCTTTACCGAAGTGTAGAAACAGCCACTTTTCTGGTCGTGGATGATGTCTGAGTGGGGACGTTGTTTGAATAGATGTGGTCACTGTGTCGCTACGCTGTCGTCCTTCGCTTTAGAAAGTGAGGGGGAAGATAAGGAAAGGTATAAATAGTGATTGTGTAGAAATTGCCCTTTATCTGAAGTACCGCTTGATGTTTTCATGATGAAAGGCCTTCCGAGGCCTGAGCCACAGGGGAAAATGTATATCCGACATCCCTCCTGTGAGTCAGATTAGATGAAGGCTTTGCGGTTCCCCAGTCCAAAATGTCAGAGTTTGATGTTGTAAGACGTACGGGCCTGGAAGGAGGGCTCTTTTTCATTTTTCCATTCACAGCGCTGGGCCGTCGGTCTGTGGTGGTGTTTAATAAGCGCTGTGTTGTTCTTCCCCCTTGTCTTGCAGGTTTACTTCATTTGTCTGGTGCGTCACATACACCCATATGCAGGGGCGTGGCGGGAAAAGCTGACATAATGCAGTAAACCACAACAATGAATGAGCCCCTCACAGCAGGCCTTGCTTCAGCAGCACTTCCTGAGCCTATAAATAAAACACCACCGAGTGGGATGTTTGTCTTTGACTTTACCGGACTCAACCTGTGCACCGCTGCAATTATTGCAAAATTCCAGCTCAAATGCTCCTTAAATTAGGGAATGTTTCAGAGATTAAAATACATCGGCCACTGATTTAATCAACATCCTTTGAAAAAATCAATGATTAGTTACATATTCTGTAGTGCTTGAAAGTCCCGGCACCACATTCATATGGTCAGTCTGCAGTTATGCAATAGGTATCTAATTAGTACTATTGATTGACTATAATTTTTTTCAGTAATTTTTGTAAAATTTAATCTATACTGTATAAATACAGTACTGCACAAATGCACAGAATCACTTTCTTTTGAAAGATTTTTTGTTGTTATTTATACATTTTACACAACTGAGCCTTTCAAAATCTTGTATCTTCAAAAAGTAGTTTTACAGAAGATATAAATATGGATTCAGATGTCATCGCATGCTAATATAGGTGAATGTTTTGTAATTTTGGAGCATTTCTACCAATACAAAATGTTAACATGGTGTACATAAAGACTAGCATTTGAACTGAAAAAAATGGAGATACAAGGTTTTGTTCCAGTGATGCAACACAGCATATAAATATTGGAAAAAAATACTAAAAGTTAGTATTCATTCCAGACTTCAGCGTTTGTTCATCCAACAAGAAGTTACTGTCAAGTAGATCAGCCTCCAGGTGTGATTGTCACATTTGAAATTTCGGTTATTCACTTTATTATACCTTTATGTAGTCTTTTTAAGATGATCAACATCTTGTCAGTTTCCAACAAATAATGCCTAATCACATAAAATAAAAAGACTTACATTTGATTCTAAACAGGTCCTGGTGCAAAATCATACCATGTGCAAATAATCATATCTTGCACAGATCTTGTACATATCTTTAAACGTTTTCTAAAACTTTCAACAAATGTCAAAATTTAGGATAGCAAATCGGTTATTTTGCCAAGACAGCTCTATGGACAATCTATGTGAGAAAATTTAATTATGATCATAATTATAGTTTAAATATAAGGATTTTTGAAGGTTAAAGAGTTACAATAGACACTTGTCTCTAATCTCTTGAAAAATGACTGATGTAGCTTGGCCCCGAGATCTTAATTGCAGCTTTGAAAATGTTGGCGGACGTTAACTAGCATCTCAACAGGCCTCAGAATGACCCTTTGAGCTGTCGAGGGCTCCAATTCATTGTCTTGGCTGATGACTCACTGCTTGTCCCGCGTTCCTGGTCTATTTTAGGTCCTGTCGTGTGGTTTAATATGCAGGAGGCGAGCAGGGTGGTTGAGAAAGGTACCCAAAGCACGTCACGCTAGGCAGCCCCTTATGGCTCGCCATTCATCAAGCTGTTTCTGTCTTCATGCGGAGACCAGCAGGATGACAAAAGGCCCGTCTGGCCCACTGCTGGTCTAAAACACACACAAACTAATCAATAAAGGTTTACTCTTGGATTAGGTGTCCCAGCATCTGCAGGTGGTTCTTTGTGGATGAATGAAACCAGGGCGCGTAGAGAGACTCGGGCAGTTATGTAACATAAGGGTGCACTCCTCCTCCTCCTCCGCTTCTGTTTGCCTTCCAATTTCCCTTTCTTTCATGTCTAATGCTAACGTCTAGTGTTGATTCTCCTTGGTTAATACCATAAATCGCCCTTTCCTGCATCGATTTTTTTTCCTTCAGTTATAGTTGACTGAAACGAGGAGAAATTCTGGGGAAAGTGCACATTCTGTCCTTTCAATCCATCACGCATTTGTGCTCGTAGTTGAAGTACACACAGAGACACAACAAAACAAGAACAATATAAAAAAATTAAATAAAAGTCAAATATAAACCATGCAGAAACTCTGTAGAAAATATCGATATGTAGAAATATACGGAATATACTACGCTACATACATGAAAGGGTCAGCAAGAGAGGTGGATATAAATATTATAGATAAATAAATGACTGCTTAGTGATTTACTATTTGACACAAATAGTAGTTTGAAGTTGTGATCTGTAACAAGTGTGAAATTGCACATTATAGAGATCAGCAGTAGATCAGTAATATTGACATAAGTAGTGGTATTTCGCACGGTAAGACTACTGCATATAATAATAAGATATTGCACATAGTGATAATGATTTAGCACCATGATTTGATTTGTATAAAAAGTTATTCTTGGGTACGGTCAAAAAGGACCACTTTTCCAGATGCATAACACTTTACTGAAGGAAATGTTCATAAGACTACTTGACACCTACATAAACACTTTGGCAACTAACATAAACCTACACAAATGTTTACAAAGATGTATTCCAGCAAGTGTTATCAAGGTCATCTGACAATTTTTAATATCGTTTCGCATCAGAAATTATTATGGCAACTGATGCAATGAGGCTTTATAATTGAAAATATAGGTTTATGTCAATTGTCATGAAAAGCTAATGCATAGTGTGAATTGAATGTAAACCTTCCAGAATGACTAGTATTGCACCAAAAGTATGATTATTGCACAGGAATATTGCTATAATTGTAAAGCTAATGCCTGTATGATGTTGCCTTTTCTGTGCTGCCTTACTGAAAAGCCAATGCTGATGTCATGTAGTCTCATGAGCACTGCCTTACTGACTCAAACCTGCCAATAAGGAATGCAATTGTCTTCATGTCTCTATGTAATTACTAGAAAATAAACAAAAGTAAGTTTCATGTTTTCATATAATAATCACCAATGGTTTCTAAGGGTTCAGCCTATGTTTCTTTGCAAATAATAAAATTGTGTTTCGGAAAAAAGAGAAGTGGCATGTCTGAGTCAGTCATGGCAGAACAGGCTTGGCGGCTCCAATGTTAGGCTTTGTTACTACAGCAACATGATTCAGAGGTTCCTGTATGGGCCACGAGAAGGCTTTCGGCCTTCTTGTTAGTTTGATTCTTTAACCTTTTAGCAATGCACAGGCCAAGTGTGAAGACAAAGCCAGCCTGTTTATCCCCGGGGTCTTTTTATCTAATTTCCTAAATGTTCCAGGATTGCATTAGGAAAAGTAATGAGACCGAGCTGTTGCTGGTGCATTAAAAACAAGGTAACACTTTACATTACATTAATAACAGTACAATGAATGTAACAATGCAACAACTGGAGGCATTCATTGTTGCAGCTGCACAACAGCTCATATAATTACATAGCTGTACGCATGTAGTTTGTACTATAATTACGTGGGTGTTTCCTATGTAACTGCACGTAATTTCAACTGTTTACAAACATGGGTAGCTTCGTAAGCTTTACTTCAGTGTTACTGTTTGTGTCACTATAAGCATTGTCGATGTGTAGTTACAGCTTTTAGATTATCACACTTAATATGAAGTGGGATAAAAAAATCAAAACAAATAACCAATTCAACAAATTATTTCAAAATAATGTTATGATGCATTATTAATTAACCGATAAATTCTTATGATAATAGCAATGGTCGACTAGTCACATTGTTATATTTAACACTAGAACAGCTGACTGCATCAATTGACGCAAATCAAAGAAAATTACCACTATTTCTCCTTGCTGCAAAATTCTTTAAAAAATTGACTTCTAATTTTTTTAGCATTCTTGACTAAAACATGGTAACACAAACTAAATTGCTGGTGAAATGGGTATGGTACAGCAGTAAATACCTAGAATGTCTGCAAGCGTCAATTGACGTAATGTCATCAGAATCAGAATCAGAATCAGAATCACATACAAGGAATTTGATTTGAAGTATGTGAGCGAACACATACAGAGAATTTGAACACATACATGGAATTTGATACGAGGAGTATCCTGAGCAATATAATATACAATAATATACAATCTGCATAATAATATACAATAATATAACATTCATATATTTCATGTGTATGTATGTACGTAGGTGTATACATACCTACGTACATACATACCTACACATATATAAACATAAAGTGTATAAATCAACAATACAAAATAATAAACATGCAAATGAATTAGGCTACATAACCGAATCAGCTACAGTAAATTTTCTGAAACTTATGTAAGATAATACGATACTGTAACTATGTCTTCGTTGTTTATTTACAATACAAAGTGACCTATAAAATATATGTTTATAAATAGTATGAACATATTATATGCACAAATAATACGTAGATACATTTGTTAACATTTATCTTTATATTTATGAATATCAATCCATATTACGTATGCATATTGTAGATTGTACATTATTATATATTACATTGCTCAGGATATTGTTCATTGTATCTTTATATATTGTTGTTGTTTTATACTGTTGTGAGAGACACTATCGACCAGAACCAAACTGCTTGTATGTGTTCACTGACAAACTCGGCCAATAAACGCGATTCTGATTCTGAAATGGTGACTGGCGCTGTACAACGGGCTCTGGGTCCAAAGTCCACTGGACACTTGCTGTGAAGGCTGGCTGCAGCTTGCGTGGATGTCTGACTAAACGCCTGAACACTACAGAAGCGGTCATATCAGGAAGCGTCTTGTTCGAAACTGGGCACTGCGTCAATTGACTCATGCAGGTATAATCATTTTTCAGCTGTTCTAGTGTTAAGGAAATGCTAATGGCTTTTGCACTATTGACCAATTTTCCATTTGGATTAATCACTCAACACTCATCACTGTGGTTACTGTAGTCACTTCTTGTTGAATGTGGCCAATTCAAAATGTACATAAAAAACTACATAAATAAATAAATAAGAACTTTAAGAAAATGCTGCTCTCATTGGGATGTTTATGTTGCCATGGCTACGCTACTGGCAATCATGATGTTTTAAACCTTTTGGTTGGTTCTATTTAAATTATTTAAATGAATTCATTGGATTGAGGGAATATATATACCGTAACACCCCACTTTCAGGTGAATCAGCAGTTGCAGTTTCAGTCCATTGCGGATTTTCGAACCTCCCGCCTATGAGTACAGCTGACTGTGACGTCCGGGCCTCGTGCGGTTAAGGCAATCAGACACCTGAACGGACTGAACCTACCCTTCTCAGCGCAGCCCCAAACATAAACAACCAGCACAAGGACGAGGGGGCGTGGTGCACAAGGCCAGGACGTCACGGTCAGCTGTACTCAGAGGCGGGAGGTTTGAAAGTAGCCAATCCGAGAACATTATTTATTTTTGCTTTCTGCTGATTGGCTGCTACCCTGTGTTGCTGCTGGCCAGAATTTCCCCCGTAGAGCGTCTCAAGTGTTCTCGTGTTTTTCATTCTGTTCTTCTTAAAGCCCTGTATATTTATTGCTGTAAATTAAATGAATTTATTACTGTATTTACCTGCTTATACCAAAGAAAACACCCGTGCATGAATTACAGTACAGTCTATACAGGGGTAACATCAGTATTTGCATTCTAGCACTGCAGAAGTTCAGTGTAAACTTTACAGTACGAATATGGTTTCATCTTTACATTTTCTTTAAGGCTAATGAGATTAAAATGAAATTAATATTTTTTTTTACACTATAAAAATAGGCACATAGGTGGTTTTTCACTATACGCAGGTACTCTTGGAACTAACTCCCGCGAAAAGCAGGACTAAATCAAAAGCTATTTCAGTTGAAAAATCTGGTGTTCCTCCTTTCAGCATGACTTGAAAGGCCTCATATTTTCTAAAAATGTTTTTAAAGCACACACACACATTCTGACAAACACATTTTACCCTCAACCCCCACTGATAGAAAAACCTCCCATTAGAAGTAGAAATATTTAGACACGGAGGGCCAGCGCGTATCAGTCGCAAGTCAGTTGTGTAAAGTTTATGTTCCTTCTCTGAGCATGTGGTGATGAATGGATGACTGTGGATGAAACTTCCACTGGGAGTCTCTCAGACTTGTGATAAAGGTCAAAGAATCACTGAATGTAATAACCTTGTAGCGCTCTCTGATCGGCTGTGTTCACAAAGGTTAAAAGACTAACAGAGCTCTTTTATCGGATGAATTGTTGGGCAAGATATAAACTAACAGGGTTTAATGAATTAATATGCTATCTACCAATGGCTGAGGTCATCCATTGGTCAGTTACGTAAGAAAGGCAGGAAAGGTGAAACTAGAATGATGGAGGTTTTAAATCCGATATTTCCTGTGTGAGTTAGAGATTATTTGAAATTATGTCCTGAAAAGAAAGATAGCAATGGCTGAGTTACAGCAGGGAAAAGAATCAGAATCAGAATCAGAACATTTTATTCAACCTGGAGGAAACTGCTTAATACTAAATCATCCTGGAATGAAAGCTGCCCAGTTCAGTGAATTTTCAAGTCCTTGGTCGCATTAAGGGCAACTATAACCTGGTAGTCTTCATCTGCTTCTTTTGTTGTTCTAAGTTATAAATAACTTACAGAAACATTGTGGGTCGAGTCCTGTGCATCAATACTAACTGGTCCTTCCTACAGTGACTTTAACCCTTAGAACTCAGAGCATATTAGTATAACCTGATTTCAACAAATTTAAACGGTGTAAAACTCCCTCTGTGGGTTTTTCCCCACCCAATTGTGAGCGGAGACTATCCTGGAAATTCTCCCGGGTTCAATTCTATTTCATAGGACTAAGTTTCGATATTTCTTATTGCACACTTGAGATCTACATCTTAGACTCTTAGACAACTGAATAATGGTGCCTTTCTGGGTTGTCAAGAGGGCACCCTCCTTCCTTAACGTTTTGCTGATAGGCCCACGATGCCATCTAATCAGCTGGAGCCCAGCTGGAGTTCTATCTCTTGAGCCAGAGCCACTGACTGCCCTTTTCAGCAGCTCTGAAGAGGTTCTTTACCGCTTGCCGGTGGGCCTGTGCTCGCTCTCCCAACTCCCGGAGTAGCCTTGATGTTGAAGTTGCTATAAACCCTCTGCAGCCTATTTCAACTGGTTGGTCATTAGCTTTCCAGATGAGTTGCTGCACACTTAAGCTTCTTGCGCTTGTAGGCCTCTTCCGCTGCATCATGCCGTGGCACAGTAAGCTCAAGGATTTGCACAAACTGGAATGATGCCGACCATAGCATAAGGTCCAGTCTGAGGTTGGTAAATGCAATGTTAGAGAAGTCAGAGTTTTTGACCTGGGTCCACCAGCAGCTTTCAATCTCATGCGCTGCCCGGTGTCTGGTCCTGGAGAGGCATGTCTGACTCAACCCTCTCCTTCCCAGACCAATCCTGTTGCTGGCCTCTGGTATAAAGAGGGAGGGAAGGCGTTTATTGTAGTCTGGTGCTCCGCCAGCACTCCTGCAAAACACTGTAACACCTGGTTGTGCCACCCGTGTGTTTTTGTTTCTGTTTCTGTTTGTTTCTAAGACCCATCATAAAATAAAATTGGGCATTTTTGTATAGTCCAGTATCGGTTATTATTAAATGTTTAAGTTACAATAACTTTTACAATAACACAAAATAAAGCTCAGAATGATATTTGACACCCCAGGCTTCAACACAGATCGGGGAAACTCCCATGTAGGGAGCTGTTTGGCCATATGATGACAATTTACTATTTGATGTGCTTCTGGCTTGGATCCATGCTGCTCACATTCTAATGGTTAAGGTGCACTGCTTACACAGGAGCTGCACAGACACAGCTCCTTATAGAAGCACTAAACAATGGAAAGACCATTCCCAATACCAGGCATCAGCTAGAAAGGTATAGATGCCACAAGTACCAGGGTGTGGAGAGATCTCTTGAGTAATGGAGCGGCTTGTAACTCATGGTCTTCTCAAACTTTCAAAATTTAGTCTCAGTTCATGAACCTGTTTACTATAGAAAATACCTTTTGGAAGCCATTTGAGTGCAACGTTCTTGTGATGAACTTAATTGATGAGTTCATGAGGGTCATTCAAGTTCACTGTAAAGACAACTGGTCAGTATAATCCTGAAGATGTGTCACCACCTAACGAGTTGATGAACCGTTTCTCTGTATTGAGAGAAGCAAGTTCAGAGACGTGGAGGAACCTAAATCAAACATTTGGTCAGACCTGACACAGGGTTTTACATTTTATCTTGAAGTATATCCTTTCAGTGCAGTCCAAGAGGACCAAATGTTCTTACTCCACCTTGTAAAAGCTATTTCGCACTATAATGCACTCTGAGATGGAACTGATTGGAAACGGCCACATTTAAAGACATTTACAGAGCTGCAAGGGGTTCCATAAAACTTTATATTTAGTACCCTTCTATTTCCTTCATGGAAACTTGGTGAGAATACGACTCATTTGCAAGTTGCAGCATGGAACCGTTGGAATTTCTTGGTTAAAGCTAAGCACTGATGGAAATAAATACAGAGATGTAGAGTAGTCATTATGTGATCTCCCCATCTTGGCTTTTGGCACGAAACAGGAGAGGAAGCTCCTTGCAGAGGAAGCACTGGTGTCGGGGGGCGGTGGACGTTTGGCAGGCAGAATGCTAGCTTTCTTGCTAAATGTGATTAATGTATCATGGCCTGTGTCAAGCTGTGTTTAGGGTCTTTTTAGCGTGGGAAAAGAATGGTCTTGTGGTTGATCTTGGCTGTACCGTAACTTGTGGCTCATGCTTTGCAATTTCAATAGCTTGCTGCTTGCCAAAAAATGTGAAAACGCCTTTCCACCTGTTCGATCCCAAGCATGTGCATAGTTTGAAGTTTTTTTCGTTCTTTTGCCCAAAGAACACACTACACAGATCAACTGACAGTTCGATACTGACAGTTATATACTTACGGTTATATACAGTGAAGTAAAATGGGTATTTAGACACTTTTGTTTTTGATATGTTACATACTTTTAAATCCCAGTACCTGTTGACACTGAAATTGTAAATATGAGCATTAAATTATGTATCCATAACAACTTTCTTTTTTTTGTTAAATGTAGGGAATAAACACACATACAGCTAAAACTATAGTTTCTAAGCTTCATTTTGATGGGCAGGTTAGAGGTGCATCCCCTGCTCAGCCTACAGAATAGAACAAACACTTTTTAATAATGTGTAGTAAATGGAAGAATTAGCGAAAACAAAGGTTTATGCTGCAATGAGAATGGGCATTGACCCATAAACATGTCAGTTATGGGTTATTCCTTGAGTAATGACAACCAGAAATTATTCAGGAGGTGGGAATATTTGTTCCATTGCATTATTTGTGCTTCATCAAATAATGTATTTGGATTTGGGTCAGAAGAGAGATGATAGAGCTACTGGTCATTGCTAATTATTCTCTGTGTGGCTGAGATCTTTCAGATCATACTGCAGCTCATACTGTGTGACTGCTGGCTTCTCCCTTACCTTCTTTATCATTAATCTGAGAGAAATCTTGCATGTAAAACTTGCGCACCCATCTGAGGATGAATGTTTGTCGTTCCACGAACTGTCAACTTGCATGTTATCAAGGCAGTTTAGTTTTAGGAGAACTTCAGAACTTCTGTTTTTAAAGCATACTGTTTACTGAATGCTAATATTTCTAATATAACTGCAAAGTTGGGGGAAAAAAATCATATTACATTAATTTATAGTAACATTGTTTCCTTGCTCAGTAAACCCTATTCTTTTGGAGATATGATGACATATCACTGGAACAATCTCTGACTCACTAGAAAGCCTTCCACCATAGGGTCTTATGTAAGTTACTACCTGGCTTGCAAATATAGAAGTACTGATTTATGCGTGTTGAGGTTGCTAGGATACACCTCCCTTTTATAATTTCTTTCTATTTTCCTAAATGTCAGTGCTCAATGTCATTCTTTTGATTTAAGCCTAATTAAACCAATGCTTCAAAGGGATTCTAACAATATGCTATTACATAGCTTTTAAAGGGCAGGGACTGAAATCATTTCAGAAACTGGATTACACCAGGCCTGCCGTACTCAATCTCGGCCCACGTTGCCATGACAACTCATCCAAAAACATATGCAGGTAATTTCATGCATCGTACCTAAACACACATCTATACAGGCTTATACACTCCAGCAACCTAGAAAAAACCTGTCTGTATACGTCTCTCTGGCCTCCAGCTGTGTGTTTCGCCTATATTTTGTTACCATAGAGACAGTAATGTGTCTAAAGAGGATGCTCTGCAACACTGTGTCTCCTCACGGCTAATCCGACACACTGAACAAGTTTATTTTTGCTACAGAGAAATGGAGAGTTGGGCGAGGTGTGGAAGGTTCGGGAATTTTTTTGCAAGTTAGGACACAACCCATACTGGGTGAAACTAGGGTGTGCAAACACTCCGTTGCACACATACACACCCCGGACACATACCGATGTGCTAGATATGTGTGAGACGGGGATGGCACTTGATGACACCAAGGTACAGTGAAAAATGTAACTGGGTGCAAATGTTTGTCATTTCCCCATGAATAAAACATGTTACTGCAATAATATTATTGCCAAAAGTGAGAAAAAACTGAAAGGCAACATTGTGTTGAGTTCAGCCTTTGATACAGTTCTTCAAGAGATTCTGTTCCATCAAAAACTGGCTAAGCCTTCCAGTTTCAGAATGGTTTAAATCATATTTGACAAACACTTAGTTTCTTCTTGTATTGGGAAACTGTTTATCTAAAAGTATTCCACAGGGAGTTCCTCGAGGATTTGTTCTAGGACCACTGCTTTTCAAACTGTACATGCTATCTCTAGGAAAATTTCGTGAAATATGAGATATTCATATGCCCAATTATACATTTCCATTGCTTTAAATTATGCTTGTGTTTATATAAGAATGATGCAGCCAACTGTCTCCATGCCTTTGTTACAGGTACAAATGAATGTTGTTACATTTCTTTAAATGGGCCCATGAGAACAATACAGCATATCTTTTGGGATTTTAAAGGGATTTTACTTTATTTTAAACCTGTAAATGGTCATAAAGCACTTGTGTACCTCACAGAATATCTAGCATGTGTACAGGCAAATACTCCCCAAAAGCTGCTGTCATTATTCTTTTGTGGAACACAATTAGGTCATCAAGTTCAGCACACTTTTAAGAAGCATACGGCAATATATATTTTTTAATTTAGCTATCAATTAAAATTTTAATGAAACTTTGCAATTTTATACAAATTTATTGACCCTTTCTTTCTGCATTCTATCTCACACTTTAAATATTTCCCATTTTTATCTTAAAAGCAGAAATACATTTTGTAAAACTGAAGTTTTGTTTTGTTCATTACACTTTGAGCTATGTGTGCGTGAGCAACCCGATCTCACGACTTTTCGTGTAGCCATCACGAAATAAAATTTAATCAAAATACGTGCTGCAATCATGCTAGGACAACGCTTCACTACCCTAAGTATTTTAATTCACAGTGCGTAACACTGCCAGTATCAGCGCTAACTGGTGACTGTTAGGGTTAGGCTTAGAGTTAGGGTTAAGGTTAGGGTTAGGGTTAAGGTTAGGGTTAGGGTTAGGTTTAGGGACTTTCCCCGTCTCACGGCATTTCAACCTGTTTTAACGGCTTTGCAAATGAAAACGATAAGGAATCACCTCATTATTTCTCTCCTACTGTCCCTCAGTCACCACTTACCGCTGATACTGGCGGTGTTACACAGTTCGCATTAAAATACATAAGGTAGTGAAGCGTTGTCCTAGCATGAAGAAAAATCCTAAATCGTGATCGCAGCACATGAGAAGTGCTCTGTTTGTGGTTGTTGTCGGTGTTGGTGGTGTTGTTGGTGTCTAATTATTATAATAGTAGTAAAAGTCTCTTTATTATCAAGTCTGTCTTGATCCTGTCCTGTATCTGGGAAAGCAACACAATATGAACTCGGGCTGAGCGTGTTTTTGGATAGTTAGTATTATTCATTCTATTTATACATTGTTTATGGTTTGTATTGTGGTATATTTGACTGAGCTCTTTTATTATGGGCTACAGCCTTTGTCCAAGAACTGTTGCACTGTGTTTTGTACAATAAGCAGCACTTCTCATGAATACCAAATGTGCAGACAAGCTCAGAAACGTGTTTATTTATGTACTAGCAGCTTCCTGACCTGGACATTAGCAAAGACTTTTTGTCTGAGTAAACAGCTTGCTAATAACTGCATACTGGAACAGATGAAGGCCTCTCGGTGCTGCTTAAATATTTCCATGGACAGTTTTGGAAGCCGTAAAGCCTCATAAGGGACCTGATGACAATCACTCTTTTGTCCTGTCCCAGGTAAATCAGGAGATAAATCACAATGTGACTGACGTCCAAAACGGGGGAACTAAATGGAAAGTTCATGTAAGAGATTCTCCATGCCACTCAAAATAGACCTTTCACAATTTAGAGGATTTAGACTTCAAAGGTCAAGGAGATGATCCCCTTAATTCTCTGTGTCTTTCCACTGTCTGTTTGCGTTCCATACACGGATGAGGTAATAAAACCATTTCATAAGGCAATCGTGTTAATAATGAACAGACATTCATTGATCCTTGGGAACCGGCTCCAGTAGATGTTGGATTTAATGCCACAAATATTGAGCTTCATGTCTCGTATCACAATAGCAAGTCTGTTGCCCAAAGGCTGAAATTAGCACCAAAAACCACTGTCTGGACCTCATTCCCAGCATGTCAAAGTTCACTCCCAATAGTACAGATGCATAAAACTGGAAATATGACTAATCCTCATTCTGCCATAGACGTGCCATCGCCCACTCAGGGCTGAATTTCCAGTTTGAGAACCACAGGATTTGTAGAGACATGTTTGTTTTGTGCATTTGATCTTGAAATCTATTAGTTTCGCCCAGCAGCCTCACCCTTGTTTGCTCAACAAAATGGTGAAAATACAAAAAACAAACCTACTGAACAATTGGCTTATGCAAATAGTGTTTCATAAACCTGACTCCTGGTCTGCTTTCTTGCAGACATTAGTTCCAAACATACTTCAGATATTTTTATTGCCTTCAAGGGCCCTTGATTAGCTGGTGGGGGTTGTTGTTGTGTCAAGTTGGATGTAAAACATGTCAGAAGATAGATCTCCAGGGAGAGGGTTCATGGCCATGGTCCTGAATGGTGTTTGGGTGCTCTTCAGAAACCATTTGCCTCAATTTTTCTCAGTATATTTATCTCAGTATAGCTCATTTCAAGTCTACAAATTTACTGCAAAAAATGTGGGTTAAGCAAAATAAACTTGGCAAATGTTCTTAAATCAAGCTAAAATAATAAACAAAAACATGCTTTTCTCCACCCTATTTCAGTGTTTGGCTGGAAAATGGAAGATTCTGAAATGTGGTGATTTTATACCGTTCACTTCATGTGGTCGCTGTGATGCTGTGAATGAGCCCAAAACTGAGTAGAATAAAACATGAACTGTCCTCAAAACCCAAATAGCATCTGCTATTGGACCCTGGTACAAAGCAATGAAATGAAAACATACTGCACTGATACACAGAACACGAACACGAGAACATTTTTAGATCCCCAAATCAGGCCCCAATGTAATGAGCTGTTACAATGAGAAAAATGTGCTAATACTAATGAGAAATAAGTTGCATGGTTAAAACAAAAAGGCCACGCTAAATTCTTTAACAAAACTAACGCAACCCCTAAATAAATGGCAGTATAGTTAGGAGGGCTGCCCTATATATTCGGCCACCAGCCATTTACAAGAAGTAACAAGCCAATCAGCAACCTTGAGCTTGCCACCAATCAAAAAAAGAAGGGGGGGAATCAACAAAGAAGGATGGGGTACAGAACATTACCAGCATAGCATCTCCATCTGACGTGTATGTCTTTGGACTGTGAGAAAAAAATCAGAGCACCCAGTGCCAACATGGGGAGAACATTCAAACTCTCAGCCAGGAATCTAAGCTTTCCATGCAATTTAAAGGACATTTGGTATCTGATACAATGCTCTGGCATGAACTAAATACTGTTTCACAGGATGTGACAAATTATTTACTAATATGGGACTGGTGTAACCTGGGTTTTTTTCCACACTTCATGTTCCAACAATTAAAAGGTGTCGTAACCCGTCGTAGGAATGTGGAACTGTGGGCTTATGAAGCCTGTAAAAAGTTACTGCTGTAATATTGGCACAGTTGGAAGGAACTAAAACCACAGAGCCACTTTATTCACTTAAGGCTCTTATTCACCGGTGTCTGTCTATGGGCAGAAGTAAATAGGACGTGTGAGTGGGCATGTGCACTGTTTTCTTCTCCGACTCACCGCTCAGGCTTGCTGTTCCTACTGCATACAAAAGCTACAGGTCATACGATCCTACTCTGATGCCCTTGGAGTCGTCACAACTGTATTTGACTCAGCATTGCCTGTAAATCCTTAATGCACTCTTTATAAGCTGCGTATTCCAGCAAAGGCCCTTCCTCACAAACATAAGAGCTGGCAGCATGTCTCCTATAGACAGACTTATCTACCCCATGAGGATCAGATGTAACTTTAAAACGTCACTAGATCTGCTCTAAGTGCTGTCGTGCTCCATAACACTATAACACTTTAAGCCTTAGATCACAAGCAGATGGATTCGTGCCGGAAGCACAACAAATGGTAAATTGTCATCATATGACCAAACAGCTCCTTACATGGATGTTCGCCTGGTTTGTGTGTTCTTTGTCATGTAGAACCAAAGTTATTATAATTTAAAAACATGTAATAACAATAACCGCTACTAGGGTTTTAAAAACAGCGTCATACGCAAATGACCATTAAGAACAAAAACGAAAACATTTCTTTTATTGTAGATCTTGCAAACAAACAGAAGAAACACAAGATCTTTGAACCCCAGAGAACCTTCAGGATAGTCTCCGCCCACAAGTGGGTGGGGAAAACCCGCAGAGGGAGGGTGTCCGGAGAGCGACCCGAGTGGCAGCAGTGGCAGAAAGAGCAGCAAACAGCAAGTGTATAGGAGAACAAACATTGGTGTTAGACTGTTTTATACGGTTGTATTTGTTGAAATAAGATTTTACTAATACACTCTAAAGGTTCTAAAGTTCTGACGATTAATGATAAACTCTACCCCACACTCTCGTCAGTGACCTTCCTGCAAATCGGCTACATCTCCCAGTGATGTCAGTCCTGTTCTGACCGTTACAGCAGCTGTTTGTTTTACAGTAATAGACAGAGGGTCTCCAAGGGTACCTTTTGCAACAGTGGCTCATACTCTCTTCTACTGTCCCATTACGGAACGAATGATGTGCTGTTCTCTCTCCGGGTGTAAACAAATACGGCTACCATCGCATGGCAACTGCCAGAGTCCAGGGCACTGACACACACCAGCCCTCGCGGCCTGGGCGACAGATTTGGTGTCCTTGGGTTTGGTGAGACGGAGAGGCAGCATGTGGGACTCATTTCTGGTTCACCCAGAAATACCTGCCCCACTTTCCACACCTTCACATGCTCAGGAGCATGGAGGAGAACTAGGCCTGAATTACTTCAGGGCCACCAGACTGGGCTGGTTCAGGGTTGGAAGGTTTCTTAATAATAATACACAGATGGTGCAATAGTATTCATTCTGTTTACATCCCTTTTTCACTTTACTGTTACATTGATGTAGTGTCTACTTACTGTATTGTCTTGGACCTACATCCCATTTACGCAACTGTTACGTTGCAATATTGTCTATTTTATGTATTGTTTCTGTCATTCCTGGCACTTTGTTCAATGCTGTATCTGCCTCCTGTGCAATATTATACTCGTGGTGCAACACTAGTCATTCTGGAAGGTTTACATCCAATTTATTTATTGTTGTTATTGTGTTGTTTGTATTGTTTTTGTCATAACTTGCACGCTGTTGAATGTTAAATGTTGCTTCATGTTGTGCCGTTGTCCATGGAGAAACATCTCATTACTATGTGAGTGTTCACAGCTGCTGGTGACAATAAAGTGACCTTGAAAACTCCTGTATGCCAGATTTTAGCCCCAGTTTTCCTACCACAGACTAATTAAACAATTAAACAATCCCTCTCAGACTGATGACCAGTTGTACTGGGCGAGATGTGATCTTGTAATGAGAAAATATGTCTGGGGAAAACTTATATAACCTTTATATACCTTTATTTAACCTTTATAAACATATAAACCTTGCTGGTTTGTGGTGCTAACCAAGGGTATGTCCTCTCCAAAACCTGCCCAGCATTTTTTCTATTCCCCGCTCTCATTTGGGTTACAATGTTCTTTACACGCACTACACACGTCTGCATGCCTCACTGAGTTCTTCTGAGGGGGATTACATGTATGGGCAAACCACAGGCTTGTTGCTATTTGGACAATGGTGGAGGACCCATGATCACTTTAAACAGGTTTAGAAATTCACTTTGTTCCCACCCTAATAAATCTGCCAAATCCTTACCCGGTGTATGCACTCCCAAAAGAAAATGGAACATATTTGGAATGCTCTGTCAATAAATATCAAAATATAGTCACATGCAAAAATATTGAACACCCCCGGCCGAATGACTGTGAAAATAAGTTCACATAACATAAAATAAGCTCTTTATAGGAAACAAACAAAAACATGGTATTTACCAGCAAATTGTAATGTGAATCTTCTATCTATACTGTGAATTAAACATAAGTATTTGTTTCCTTTATAGCAAACAAATGGAAAATGTGGCATTTTCCATCAAACTGTGATCTTTTATCCATTATTCTATTTACTGTGAACAGCAAATAATAAGAGCAATAACTACTGAGAGTGTAAGAAGGAACTGTGAGGCAGGAGCAACCAGAACATCAACAGTCATAGTGAAGGCCACTCCTGTTCTGAGTGAACTCCGGGAATGAAGAGCAGCTTGAGAGTTCTGGGAAAAGCACAAATGCTCAAAAGGGGAAAAGCTGCTCAGATCCGGTTGATGATGGTCACGTTTGTAAGTGACCCGTTTGCCTCTAGTGTGAAATAACCTTCATCCAGATAAGACTCACATGCACACATCCTTATTGTCACGTGAGCAGTACACATGCGTCATAACAACAACAACAACAACTAACTAAACAAATTAGCGGCACAAACCTTCATCACAAAGATCATCAACTGTGAACAGCCTTCTGCAGTTTATGATTTAGGGAGAAGGTAAATAAGACTGAATACTTCTGGAGTATTTCTACCATCAGAAACTGCAAGTTAGCGTGAAGATAATGTTCTAGAAAAAAACAAGCACATGATGAGGATTTATGCCACTCCAGGCTGGTAATATGAATGTCAGTCACAGTGGTTAAATTATCCATTCTAGAGAAACTTGTGGAGTCACATTTGTTTACAATGGTGGTGAATGGCACCAGACGTCCAAAATGTTTAATACCTGTTAAATCTTCCTTACAGAAAAATATAAAAGGGATGATTGTATTCACTGCTTGATGTCTCTCAGACACATATTTTGACTATAGTTTTGAAGTTTTAGAACAATATCCATCCACTCAAAGCAAAGTAGTCCCCAAGAAAAGCATTCTTTTTTTTTTCAGATTTCCCACTTATCAGCATTCCATAGAAACACTTAGAAGACACGTGTTTGGATGGTGCCGTGTTTGTGTCGTAGACTTTGTGACCACTGGTTCTGTTCACCAGAAATATAAATCTGAATCTCTCCGCAATAAACCATTTCATACCAAACCCAATCTTAATACCTATGTTTATATCTCAGCCACTGATACAATGGTAGAAATTCAGATTAAATATACAGATGATCTCAGCTGGGTTCAGAAATAAAGAGGTCGAGAGACGCTGCCAAAGCTTGCAGTTGCGTTTTGGCAAACTCTTTTGATAAACACCTCCCGAGTTTATTTTCATGAGGAACTGGGTTTTTGTCATCAGGCATTCTTTGGAACTTTTTGGTGTGAATATTATAAGCCTTGTAAGTGCTCAGTCACGTTTTGTTTCACACAGTCGCATCGACAAGACACTAGATGTCATAGAGTAGGAATACTGCAGCCGTGACGGAAACCATTTACAGTAGGTCATGGAGGGCGTAAAGGTCACTTTATGATGATTCCTTTTAGGGTTGGAGATGAACAGCAACATGTAATGATCACAAGGGGAAGCGTAATGAAAGAACAAAGCTTGACGCAGCTGCAGTGCTCACATGGTCTTGCTGTTTTTAGGTAACCAGAAAGGTCTCCGGCTGTGTTTCTAAGAATACATTACGTTAAATTATCCTGTTTACCCCTGAGTGCATTCTTTCGAAAAGTGGAAGGAGCATGACCAATAGAATGAAAACACAAGAGAATAATACAAAACTATAAACAGTGTAATAATATAAAAAGTACACTATCCTAATATTATACAAATACACACACACACGCACACACACACACACACACACACACACACACACACACACATATATATATATATATATATACACACACACACATATATACACACACACACCTGTTTTTCTGGGTTTTGACGGGCAGTCTTAATGCTACCAAGACACTTTGTGGGCACATGCTTCCAACTTTGTGGACACAGTTTGAGGAAGAACCCAGTGCACAAAGCGAGCTCCATAAAGACATGGCTGGATGAGTTTGGTGTGGAAGAACTTGACTGGCCGCAACCCCATCCAACACCTTTGGGATGAACTGGAATGGACATTTTGAGCCAGACCTTCTTGTCAAACATCAATGTCAGACCTCATAAATGCTCTACAGAATGAATGGGCACAAATTCACGCAGAAACTCCAAATTCTTGTAGAGAGCCTTCCAAGAAGAGAGGAACCGTTATAGCTGTTGGTGTAATGGTCAGGTGTCCATATAGTGTGTGTGTGTGTGTGTGTATATATATATATATGTGTGTGTGTGTGTGTGTGTGTGCGTGTGTGTGTGTGTGCGTGTGTGTGTGTGTGTGTGTGTATGTACACAGTGCAGTATCTTCAGGTGCATAGTCGCAGCAGACATTAAAAGAAACACAGTAAAATTGCACCACAAAATTGCACATATTGCACAAGAAAGCATTTATAGAGAAAATTGTGTCCCACTTCCACTCATTCATGCATCTCAGCTTCCAGCACGTCCTCTCTGTGGTCCCGGCCTGCTTGTGTGGATGACCGCACCTCTGCATTCATTGTGCTCAGACTCTGAAATAGACACATTGTGACCAGAAGGAGATGCATGGCCAGTGGTGGTGTTTACCACCTCACATATCATGCAGAAGCCTGTGGCTTCCGAGATGTGGGTGCTCCCAGTTGGCCACAGAGGATATCCTGAAAAAAGGGAGTTCTTTTGATTCATGATACTAGTTAACTAGCCAGCTCGAGCTTTCTGGCTTCTACAAAAGCAATCACCAATCTCAGCAGTGCCCAGCATCCAGAGAAAGAATGTAAATTTACCTCTTTTTATAACACACATTCATCTTAGTAGGTGAGTAAGAAAATCAGGACTTTTAGTAGTGTTTAAATGCGATTTTATTTTAGCAGTGCACTTCTATAGATATGCAGCAGCAGTTGTTTTATCCCATCTGAGGTGTGAATGTTCTTCTCTGCCAGGCTCTCAGAAAAATATGTGACTACGTTTCTTTTTCCAGAATTGACACTAATCCTGCAGAAAGAGGTTCATGAAAGGAAATTGAAAATTGAAAAGTTCCCCAATTACTCGTCAATCACGGCTCATGAGGCCACCTGAAGCTAAACTGCTGTGAAGAGTTCTCCAAAGACTTTGCAAGCACAGCAGTTAGAAGGCCCGTAAACAATATGTTTACGTTTACCACTCCATAGTCACTGTTGCATCAAAAACTTATCCTTGTCTTTTTGTTTTAAAGGACCAATGGAAAGGCTCAAAAAGTCTCATTAACATTCAGCCTTCATACATCCTTAAAAAAGGGGTAACAAAGTTTTGTTATTTAGTAAAGGAAACAGACACTTATATAGTACTGGGTCAGAGTCTCGGGCACCTGATGATATTTTTAAGTAGGATGACCATATTGTGGTTTCTAAAAAGAGGACACTGGGACACTGCGGGCAGGAGGGCGGCACCGGCAGACTGTAGAAAGTAAATGTCAACATGAAAGTAAATCCCAGACATTTTAGGCAATTTTGAAATCCCGGCCAGATGCATTTTTTATGTCCCAAAAAGAGGACATGTCCTGGAAATAGAGGACATATGGTCTGTCTAATTTAAAATGCTATTTGTGGGCAGTACATGTTTGTTTGCTAAGAGAAATACTCATATGACTCATATTAGAATAAATACAAACAGAATTCGCACAATAGGAGGTGATCTTATGTATATCTGTGTATTTGTTCAACCATTTACTTGAGGAATAAATATTCTTTGGGGGATGCCATAAAAATGATGTTTCTAAATAAGAAAAGTGAGTGTGAATGACTATTTAAAGCTCCTGTATGAAAGAGAAAGGTTCCTTCACAACTGAAGGATTCTTCCATGAACCTTTACATTATGTGGAAGATCTTTAAACATTAATAAGGTTCTTCATACTTGCATATCTTTTACAGTAATGGTGCTCTAATTCAGAAGTCCACAACCCTTTTTGTGCCACGGACCAGATTAATGTAAAACAATATTTTCATGGGCCGCTGACTAAAAACAAAGTGCATTTGTTTTTTACTCATTTTTGTTAGCTTCTGGGCTAAATGTTTGATGCACTGTAGCACGTGCCCAAGACCGAGGCAAAATAAAAGATTTTTCAGACTCTGATAATCAATAATTTTTTTTTAATTCTGTTTTTCTGTGGGGCCTGGCACCAAATGACTCATGGACCAATAACAGTCCGTGACCCGGTGCTTGGGGACCTCTGCTTTAATTGATAGGTTCCAATGAAAGATGTCCTTAGGGAATCAAGAATGGTTCTCTGTCTGGCACCTTTTTTAAGACTGCATGGCAGTGGTCTCCAGGGGTCTTCAGAAGGTCAAAGTCTTTGCTTGGTTGACTGATGCGAATAGAATAGTGGTTCTCCAAAGGTGGTCAAAGCAGTTCTCAAATTAGTTATCAGGGATCTCTAGACAGCTCATGTTTTTGCTCTGGGCCATCTGGGGATCCCTGAGGACAGTTTTGAGAACCACTCAAAGAACAACATTAATTGCAGCCCTGCACTGCAAAAACTCCTGATCTAACCAAGACTTGCAATCTTATTTCTAGCCTAAAAAGTCTTCTTTATCTTGTTTTGAGAATAATATACTATATAAGAGCAGATTTGTAAGATTATTAAGATTGTTTTAAGATATTTTATCCTATTTCAAGAAATCTCAGACTAGAAACAAGTGAAAGTATCTGCCAGTGCAGTAAGATATTTACACTTTGCAAGATTCCTCGAAATAGGAAAACGATATCTTAAAACAATCTAAATAATCGTACTAATCTGCGCTTGTATGGTATATTATTCTCAAAACAAGATCAAGAAGACTTTTTAAACTAGAAATAAGATTGCAAGTCTTGGTTAGATCAGGAGTTTTAGCAGTGTGGTGTTGCTAGATGTTCCCAAGCCGTGGTTCAGAGCAGAGACTGAAAGGATTACGCTGCTCCAGTTGTGCTGAATACTAGTTGTGCTAGTTGTGACTGGGCCAATCGGCTATGAGGCGTATGGGGTGAGGATGAGCGGGGCTCATTTTGTAGACAGCGGCGGTCCCAGGCCTGCTGCTATCTAGGCTTTGTTGAGCTCCATCAGGGGACATTTTGATCCCGGCAGTTCAAAGCCACTGCAGATGATAGACTCTGTTGTGACACAGTGAAGCCAGCTTGTGAACACAACATGGCTATTAAAGGCAAACAAGCTGCGGATGAAAGGAGGAGATGGAGCGGAGTGGAGAGCGAGGATGAGTGCAGCAGACAGAACAAAGGCACACACAGACCTCGTGTAGCGAGGGAGATATTTATGGATGCAGCAGTACATAGACGTCCAGTTTGTCCCATCCCACAGTCAGAGAGGTGAATAAAGCTGCAGGAGATGCTTAAAGAGATTCAACAGGGCAGGTAATGCCAATGTGGCCAGTAAAGGAATGGACATGAATGTAGGCTGAGGTTATGTTTTAAGATGATAAAGCCTACGACTCCTGAGTCCATGCTCCAGTCTGGAGTGAACAGTTGGCACAGACAAATGAGAAGGGCATAAATTTCTCACCTCCTGATCCAGTTTCAGTTCTGAGGGATGAGGCCTGTTGTACACACGTTTGATTTTCTCATGCAGATCTGGATGCGATGGTGGCCTATCACTGCTGAAACCTCATATCTCCAAAATGATTACCCGCTATCTCGATCGTTTAGAGGAGATTAATGTAAAAGGATTACGTGAATGTAAGAAGTTAATTTAAAAGATTGCTTCTATTGGTCTGCTCATCTTGAAAATTTGACACTGTGTAAAGGGCAATTTTACGTTTAGATTTACATTTACAACATGTGGCAGACATTCTTATCCAGGGTGACATACACTGTTACTTTGTAGTCCAGAAAGAAAAAGTCCCTCACACTAGCAAACCCACACTTACATTTAGAACTGAAAAGAAAACTAAGATTCTACCTGAAGTGAAGATAATCCTCCACCAGGACCAACTCATGTAGAAGATACGGAGAACAACTTTGTCTTTTTTATGTTAGTTGTGAAGTTTGAGTCAGTTACATTACATCGCATTACATTACATGATTTTCATTTGGCAGATGCTAAAGCAACTTACAACTTGAGGAAACACTCAAGGTTCAGGACAGTGTGAGGACCAGAGGAGACTGCTAAAATCTTTGTGTTGGAGTAGCGCAAGAAGTGCATCAGGAGAGGAGGTGAATAAATGAGTCTTGGTTTGATGCGGCCCCTTATCTCTCACGTGTCTCGTGTAAGATACCAGTCAAGTGTTTTGACACACCACAGGTGTTGTTTGGTGATCCATATTATATTACTGTATATTATTTTTTGTTATCCGAAGTCTCATAGTTATTTAATTATTCGACTTATTATTTTATCTATTTTTGTATGATTTCTATCTATCTATCTATCTATCTATCTATGTATGTATCTATCTATCTATCTATCTATCTATCTATCTATCTAGTGAACATACTATAAATGTATTTGTTAGCAAAGGATATTGAGCGTATTTTTAACAAACATGAAGTGAGTAACAAGCAAATGTACTGTATGGCAAAATGTTTGCCTGGTAGTTTATGTCTATATGCCCAAGTAACATACACACTAATCACAGAACAAAACGTCTTCAACTGTAGTCTATGAAGTGGATTCGAGGTCAGTAACTGTGTGTGTGTGTGTGTGTGTGTGTGTGTGTGTGTGTGTGCGTAGGTAGGTGTAAAAAGGCTGGCAAGGAGCAGAAAGATCGCTGCTGTTGTTGTGGGT
This sequence comes from Alestes dentex, assembly GCA_037576975.1. Lineage (NCBI taxonomy): Eukaryota > Metazoa > Chordata > Actinopteri > Characiformes > Alestidae > Alestes > Alestes dentex. Next base: position 12,105 of record JBBIGA010161458.1, on the reverse strand, counting down.
GAGTGTGTGTGACCTTTCAGCTGCTAGAGGCCGAAACCTCAGAGAATTAATAACACAGACACGCCACCCAGCTCAGACGTCACGGTGGAACAACAGCATTGCTTGGAAATAAGTTTGCAACAAATACGTCTCCTGAATAACCTGGAAATGTTGTCTTTTTCCCAAGAGACACCACAAATAATTGCCACTCAAACTTGGACAGGGTTCGAGCGATGACATTAAAGAACTCTTTCGGTTTCCCAAAGAACCGTATTTATACATGAGATGTACAGCATCATTATATTTGTTACCAGTGTAAACTTTATATTTTGAAGTTCTTTGAGCTTTAAAAAGGTTCCTCACACTCACACATCTCATTTGCAAAACAAATTCTGCTGAAAGGTTCTTTATGATACCCAAATTGGTCAGTTGTATCTGTTTCTGTATTTTTTTATAGATCAACGGTACATTTATTTATTTTAGAACTGCTGCTGATCTTTTGAACATATAAAGCACACAATTACATTCCAGTGTTGTCACTTTCCACCTGACTGCTGATGTAACATTTGCAGTTTATTGGATGTTAAAAATGTTATTTTTTACTTCTAGTTTAGAGTTTATATTTAGTTTATATATACCTGTGTATCCTGTGTCCTCTTGTACTGGAGCCACAGCATCTCGTCCCACTGTATACGTGTGTATTAAAGTTCACTTTGATTTTGACTTTCACTTTGGCAAAATACATGCCCCCCTAATTTTCTCTTATCCAGTTCTACTCTCCAGCTAGGCCTCCCCACCACATGGTGCCACCAGGGTGGAAGGATGGAGGCTAGCACATGCTTGCTTTGAGCATGCAGCATTTTCTGGTGGCTGCGGTATCACCAGAATCAAATGGATGACTGGATCAATGGACCACTTAACAAATTGCAAAGAACCCATTCTGGATCTTTTATCTTTGCAGGTTTCAAGCAATTAATAGAAAGCTGGATTTAAACATGCAGAACCTGCACCTTTGACAGAACTTTTCTGCTTATTTCATTGAGCTGCCAGTGAGAAATGTTTTTCTGATCATAGGAGAAGAGACTACATAGCTGTAAATGAGGTGACATGTAAATGGTGTCCTGTTGAACTTCTGTTTTAAACTAAAGCAGGGGTTCTTTACTGGTCTAGGACTCCACAAACAATGTCTGTACATCATAAAAGTAATGGCTCTACCAACTTTTTGCATTGTCGCAACCAGCAAACCCATTCTGGCACCTTAATCTTCACACGTTTCAAATATTTAGTAGGAACCTAGACTTGAACGTGTAGAACCAGCACCTAACAGAACGTTTCTGCTGATTTCAGCAAGCTGTCAGTGAGAAATGTGCTACTGGTCATAGTATAGAGGCACTTTTCTGTAAATATACAGGAACCGTGCTGTACCTAAATTGTACTGCAGTGGTATGGAACTTGCAGCATGCTTTGATTTTCCAGTCTTATCTCAATCTGAGAACAGTGTTTCTGACACGTTAGCAGTGCAATTCTCTCCCCACAGTTTAAGACAGCTGTCATCCCACAACCATGTTCATGGAGAGTGGAAAGTTTTTATGTCAGAGCTGCTTTTGATATTGTGGTCTTTTTTATAGTCGTGGTTGAGTTTTTAATATTTTTTGTCTCAGCTTTGTTTAGCCATGTGATGAATAATTAACCCAGGTAACTTGTTAGTGATGTCCTAGTGCACCTTTGTGTTTTTCACATCGCTAGAAAACTATTGTTGTTTTCTGCGTGGACAGTAAAAAAAATGGCCTGAGCAGCATGGGTATAGCTTGGTATGCTTTATTTGTAATGGAAAAACGTTTGTGGCACGGCACCATTAGAGGCTATGTGTCTGAAGGAGGGGAGAGAAAGCTGGGAACTGGTGTCCTGTGCAACTTCTGCTTAAACTAGGGCAGGGGTTCTCCGTTAGCTGGTGGCCTAGTGGTTAGGCCGTTCGCCCTGCGATCAGAAAGTCGTGTGCTTGAATCCCAAGACTGCTAGTGGCACCTCTGAGGTACCCTGAGTAGGGCACCGTCCCCACACACTGTTCCCCGGACACTGTGTTCCTGGCTGCCCGCTGCTTCACTTGGGTGAATGGGTTTAATGCAGAGGAAGAATTTCGAACTGTTCACGCTGTTGTGTGTTCGCATATGACAGATTAGTCACTTTTCACTTTACTTTATATCATAACAGTAATGGCTTTGCCAAATTATTGCATTGTCTCTACCCACCAGAACCCCTGTGAAACCCCAGAGTTTTGTGCAGGAGCACCCGAAGCGGGCAGGACTTTGTTTTTCCTGCGATGCATTATAAATTAGCCCTGCACATTGCGTCACTGGAGACTTAATGAGAACGGAGCTCTATCTGGGGCTTTTAGAGATCCGGCTCGGGTGAAGTGCGTGACGCAGCCCTGCCTGAGCCACTAGCTTTGCTTCCACTATTTCTAGCCACTCGATGTGTGTGTCGTGGCTGGAATGACTGAGAGCTCGTTACTCTGCCTTTGGGACTCTCCTGCACTCCTTTACTCTCCCACCACTATTAAGGGCAGCTAACAATAGGGCAGCCTGAAAAAAAAAACATGTCGACGGGCCTTGCTCGGCTTGCTTTGTGGTTCCATTTCTGCGATTTTCAGGAAATGGTCATTTTCTCACTAGACAGACTGGCTGGCTTCATCATGCTGTTTGTTTACACAGTACACTAGAAGCCTTCAGTGCTCAAAATGATCCACCTAAGTATTATCTAAATGTAAAAAAAGGCTAGTAAATTTTGCATTGCCATTTCTACACTTACTTTTACAGCATTTGGCTTTTACAGCATTTATCTAGAGTGACGTACATCTGTGCTTTATAGTCCACTAGAAAACCTGTCCCTCATATTACGAAGCCGAGTTGGAATTAAGAGCTGCTAGAAGACTCTAAGTAAGTACTCCATCAGATAACATTTCTCATGACAATACTGTATGATTAAAATATGGTTATGCAACTTATTTTTGGGCATTTGTCCTAGCGAAACTGATAAGCATCATGTCTTCAAGCAAGCAAAAGTATGTCAGTGCAACCAATGAAATGTCAAATGGGTCAAAAATACACTATACTGGGACACACCTGTTTTTCAGGGTCTGGCTAGGCCTCTTACTTCCAGTGAAGCATCTTAATGCTTCAGCATACCAGGAGATTTTGGACAACTCCATGTTTCCAACTTTGTGGACCCACTTTGAGGAAGAACCTTTTCTATTCCAGCATGACTGTGCCCCAGTGTACAAAGCAAGCTCCATAAAGACATACTTGAGTGTGGAAGAACTTGACTGGCCCACACAGAGCCTCGACCTCAACGTCTTTGGGATGAACTGGAACAGAGATTGTGAGCCAGACCTTCTTGTCCAACATCAATGTCTGGCCTCATAAATGAATGGGCACAAATTCCCACAGAAACTCCAAAATCTTGTGGAAAGTCTTTCAAGAAGAGTAGAAGCTGTATAGCTGCAAAGGGGGGACCAACTCCAGATTAAAGTCTGTGTATTTGAATGCAATGTCATTAAAGTCCCTGTTGGTGTAATGGTCATGGCATTCTACTTATTTTTTTCTATATAGTGTATAGTGATAAAAAATATGTAGTATATATAATAATGTTATAAGGATCTTCCAAAAAACTTATAGCAAAGTTTAGTTGATATATTGTCTGAAAAAATAAGCAATGTTTTTGCAATATTTACACACTGCCTTAAAGTTGCTGTCTATGTCCACTGTTTCTGTTTGCTGGCTAATGGCCTAAATGGGCCTCAGGAGAACCTGGGCCAACTCCATTCGACACCATTCATTTCTTGTGGCGCTTAATGAACGGAGATTTCCAGATGGCTCTCGTTGGTCACTGACTCACTCACCATTCTTCCCCTTCATTTCACATGATGTTCACATTTATCAGTCTCTTAGCAACCACATTCAGGTTATCTCCTCCGGTCCAGCCAGAAACCTTGTTTTTTTCCTTCTTTTTTTCATGACCAGCTGTAAATTAGCCCCGAGACTGGAAATCCAGTTCCCTTCCACCTTCACCCATTCATCATCAGAGTTAAAAGGCGAGCCAGAGTGTGTTTATGGCAGGGCCTAAACTGGAATCAGAGGGAAAAAGTCATAAGTAGTGTCTCCAGGCTTTGGAGTTATTTTTAGGTTTGCTGGGTTTGCACTTTTTTTTGCACTAGCTTGCAAGTTTGACACATTGAGCAGTGATACAATCTGCATAGCCTTATCTCGCACATACTGTGTGTTCCTGGTGCTCGCACTGGATGTTTGGTTTGCTCAGTGCAGGATATTGCATGCCTGACTGGATGGACTATGTGGCAGGCTTTTATTTCGTCTCACTCCTTTTTTTCGCTGGATGTTCTGTTTAGGTACACAGTAGGGGATTTGTTTTATGGATTCTCCTCATAGAAAAACATGACATGAAGCATTTTATCCCATATAAAGCAGGGTATCAAATTACAAAACATAGTGTCACATAAAAAGCACTGAAAGTTGTGAACTTGCCCAGTCAAAAATGATGCAACTGAATATTTGATAAAAAAGAGAGGGCATTCTGTATGTTCGCGCGCATGACAGAGACAGAGAGAGAGAGAGAGAGAGAGAGAGAGAGATTTTAAAAAGCATGGATGTCATGTCTGTATATTGTTCATTAATACCTACAGCAGGGTCAAACTCCGGTCCTGGAGTTTCGGTGTCCAGCACAGTTTGATGGTTCTCCTCCTCAAACACATTCACTAAACCTGACAATTACCTGGTGAGGTGAACCAAGTGTTTCTGAGCAGGGAAATCACCAAAACGTGCTGGACCACGGCCCCTCCAGGACTGGAGTTCCACACCCCTGACCTACAGAAAAGCTGCTTCTAACACCACCCCACAACCTTCTACTGCTTTCTACTCACCCCACAACCAATAATAAATAATGAACTGCTGTCTCACTGTTAATGTTGATGAATGGTGGTTACAAAATAATGTTCTCACTTTCAATAAGACAATTTAGTTCAGCATGGAAGACAAAAAAAAAATAACTTAAAGGTCTATTGTTTTAGCCAGTGTACACAATGTGTTACAAATAGCCCTTCTCCCAGCAGTAACACTGACGATATTATTAGCTCATTTCACCGGCGTTCATAAATGTAACAAAACAAGCGCGGCCGTAAAACAATTTTTTTATTGGTGTGTTATCACCATAACTTTGCAAACAGCTAGTTAACTAACCACCACTGACTGTCTTGTATGGCATAGATTTTCCAAGGGTGGTTATTAGGCCCTTTACTCATAACTGAACGCAGTCCAGCTTATCACAGGTTTACTGCTGCCACTGCCACCATCATCAGCTGATGAAGGCCCTGCAGCAAAATTGTCTGTAATTTTGGCACATTTGGCAGCGTCTGCCTGAAGTGCCCATTTTTTTTCTCTCACAGTTTCTCTGTGCCCCCTTTACGTTTTCTCTCCATCTCATCCACTGACACTGCACACTGGCACAGAGACAAAAGGGGGGGTAGTTTAAAGATATGATTGGCCAGCCCCGTGTCAGTAAAGAAAGAACCAATGGGCCGCAGAGAAGTGTTTATTGGGCCGGTGGTAGGAAATAAACTCATGTGCTGACTTTTTTTGGCGATTGCATTACACAGGCACAGGCACCAAAGAGAAAGGGGTTTGTGTTTATCTACAAATAAATAAATAAACGAATAAACTGTGTCGGCCCAAATAGCACGTCGGCCCACCGGGAAAATGCCCGATATGCCAGATGGTCAGTCCGACCCTGAAGCATGGCATCATATTTAAACCAAAGCATGGTATCAAATTGCATAAAATTATGTCACATAAAAAACACATTGTCACATACAAAGCATGGTATCTCACAGCAATAGGTAAAGGGTAAAGGGACATTTGGCAGATGCCCTTATCCAGAGGGATTTACAATCAATAGTCCCTCTGGAGCAACTGTGGGTTAAGTGTCTTGCTCAAAGACACAATGGTAGTGGGGGTTTGAACCTGCGACTTTGTGGTCATCAGGTTCACAAGCAAGTGTTTTTCCCACTAGGCTACTGCCACCCAAAACATGACATGCTAATGGCAATGGCTTGTCAGAGAGTCACATTGTTGCCCCCTTAAGCTGATTAGTAGTCATATGTTCAGTGTCTGAAGTTTGCGTCTTTAGTTTTACCCTGGAGTTATGAGGCTAGTAGCTACCAAGTAGGCCAGTTAGCATTGCCCAGAGGAAGATTGTGCTGCTTACAATAGTGTCTCATTAGAAATTAGTCATCTTGTTTGGAGATTACTGTTTGGCCTAAACCCCTCTTTGGAGAAATAAGCAAATGAAAAATTAATCTTAGACAAAAGTTATTTTGCTGTCCTCATCAGCTTCTCAGTTTTCTTCTCTTTAACAAGTTCATGGATCTCAAAACTTGATAGCTGAGACTTGAATTTGATCACAGATTTCAGTTCAGAGCAGTGAGACAAATGAAAGAGCATTTTAGAACTTAAACTGGGATCTGGCTGAGATTAGAGGAAGGCTCTTTCACAGGATCTGAATTTAAGTATGAGAAAAAAGTGAAAATCTCATACTGATGTTAAACTCATACTGAGTTAAGAACTGTCGACAAAGAATAGGCTGGATGAAGAAGACCCCCTTTTGAATTTTCCTTTCTTCTGGATGTGCAGTCTGTGTACAGAAATCCTCACACTCACCTTACATTTTCAAGTTGTTCAGTCATCTCCAACAGACTTGCTTAAGTGGTTTCTCACAATGTTTAGAAAACTGTTATCTCTGAATGTGGACAATATTCTGAAGAGATTTTGACTGACACGGTTGAATGGGAGTCAGTTCTGTTACTTGGGTTCATTTGGTTTCCAAGGGTTCAGTGGGTTAATCTGCATTTTAAGTCAAATTCTTTGTAGAGTAGTACCTCAGCAGAATGCTTGCTTCTTGTTTCTCTCAGAAGGACTTCAGGGTTGCTAGGCTATTGGAGGTGTTGCATGAACATTAAATATACAAAGTACCCCTGCCTTGCTTCATCGTGCAATATTTTGGTCCTAAACCCAGCACATTATGCATGGACCAGGCTGGAATGCAACTGGAATACAAATAAGAACAAGTATGTCATATCTGGAAGTGGTGGAACCCTTTGCATTAATGTACAGAGTGGAGGCGTCTGATAATAAATAGGAACCACCACTTCTGAGCAGATATTATTTAGGTTCTCTTACTGCTCCATCACAAGTAAAGCAAGTGATTACGCTGATTTTATGGAATTTCTATTGAATTAGTCAATGTCAGATATAACCTTCCTAGATTTAATTAGCAACAACAATGTAGCCCAAATGCTACAGCAGAGTAACATATCAACCTTTACAGTCATGTTTTGAAATAGCTAAATTAGAAGATCGCTACAGTCTCTTGGTTAGCTCTGTTCAACCTAATGAATTTAAAATCAGTTTCAAGTTAAAATGTTGCTCCACAGGAATGACATGTGAAACAGCATTAGAAACACTGACATCATACTAATTCTTGCATGTGCTTGAGTCATGTGAAGCGCCACCGTACCATTTCAAACTGCTGCTAACGCATCATTGGAAAGCTCAACATGCTCGGAGGAGAACACTACTTGTCCATTTTTGTCATGCATAAACCACAGCACATAGTGTGAACAGTGTGAAGTTGTTCTCTGCATTTAACCCAGCAGTGGACAGCTGATGATGCAGTGTGTGGGTATGGTACCTTGCTCACGGGTATCTCAGTGGTGCCACGGGCAGTCCTGGGAATCGAACCCACAGCCCTTCATTCACAGGGGCAACTCCCTAACCTCCAGGCCAGCAGTTGCCAGTTGTTTTGTCAGCTAACAGACACCTGCAGTAGCTAGCGCCATGTTGAGTGATGGGCGAAGGGGTGGGGGCACTAACCAGTTGCCCAAATAATACATGGTTTATGGTTATGTGATAATCCTCTGGCACTCTAATGTATAAGAATTGTGTGATTTCTCACTGAAATGATCCCCCGTTGGGATTTCTTACCCCCATGCCCCCATTTATCCTGTCCTAGCATATGGTAGGAGTTTCAGCTGCAGGCCCATGTAGCTAATAGGCCTGAAACACTGCATAGTGACACTATTGTGTTGATGTGGATGGTAACTGCCCACATGTTTCCTACCACCTCCAGAGAGGTGTAGCAGAAATGAACCATTTCTGTGGGTTGAAGGTTTGTGGTTGGATTGTGGAAATGCTAAGCCTGATCGAATTTCGAGCAGGGGAGGGAGGTGTGCTGAATTTTATATACGTCCGACACATTTTATAAACCGCCCCCAGCTGCACGAGATCAAAACAGAGTCACGATAAAGACATTGGGATTTGATGTTCAGGGAGATAAAGTGTGTTTTCCAGATGCCCCTTATGTCGCCAGGAAAAAATAAAAAGACCTACACTTGTTAAATGGTGTGCTTTCAGAGATGGTCACATCTGAGCAATAAAAACAAGAACAGCAACGTGCTCAGCTGGACGAATACCTTTATTAATCCAGTATGACTGAAAATATACAGCACTGCAGCTGACCAGCACGTGTCCAGCTTCCCAGAAAGCTGTATTCAACTGTTTCGCAGCACTTCATCATCTACCTGTTTTTTTTCCCAGGAAGCTCTTTGAATTCTGTTATTGATTTAAAATGTTCAGTGCTGTTTCTTGTCAACATGATCAAATCTGTGCCTTTTCAATGGATTAGAGTCCTTATGTCTGTATTTAAAGGCTACATTTCATTTCTACAATGTACCTGTAGAACTTGGGCAGAATGAAGAATGCAATTTAAGGTAATATTATGGGGTAAAAACATCAAATCAACTTTCCACTGACCCCAGATGTAGCGAACACCAGAAAGTCAAAGGTCACCCATATCATATCCAGAAATCCATTCATCATTTTTATAGGCCACAGTAAGTCATACTATAACCTAAACCACGTCCACTAGTCTGCTCCACTTTAATGAAGAGCTGGATGTGGTTTGAGAAGATTTGGAGAATATATTTCCAAAAAAAGATTTGGGTGACTACTGACGTTTAGTGTTTGTTAGTAACATTAGCATCATAGCTAAAACACTAAAAAGCAGGGTCTAAAGAAACACGTGTCTCTGCTGATTGACTGCATCCGAGATGAAAAACTGTGTATATTTGTGACGAACAGTTCCTCTAAAAAATATATTTGATTCAAAGTGACTTTCTGTTGGTCTGTTCATCATTGACGGTTCAGATGTTAATGCAGGTGTCAAAAATATAATAAATAAAATAAAGAAATTAATTAATTACATTCAGTAATTAATAGCTAAGAGATTGTCAAACGGCAGTGAAAATGTAATGCCCATATTTACATGCAGTTTACCATCCAACGCTTGATCTGTCTAATCCATCCTTCGTTAAATCAGATCAGGTGCTGCTGAGGGAACCGAACAAACCCATGCGATTTCTAGAGCACCTAGAAGTATTAATGGCTAACCTGTGTTCTTCCAACCAACATACTGAGAACTGAAAACATGTCAGTCATGTTTTATCATATCAGTATTGATTCGTATTCACTCTTAGCCTGGTTATTTCAGTTGTTTCCCATAACATGTGTATCTATAACATGTACAGTCATATGCAAGAGTTTTGGCACCTCTATTCAAATGACATTTTGTTGATATATATACACACACACACTTCGTGTTCACGTCACCTGTGATCACTCATGATTCATGCATGTATTCAGTATATATTTACACTGTAAACATGTGCTACTTCCACTGCACATGGAAAAAAAAATTGCCCCAGAGGTTTGCAACACAAAATTGCTCATCACGTCACATTTCATTGAATGAATCTAATTCCTTTAGGAATTATTCAGTAAGTGCAGGGACTTTAGCACAGACCGAGCTAATGTTAATATTTGATAGAAGTCTGAGCCGGCCGGGGCGTCCTGGCCATCTAAGCGATCAACCAGAATCAGAGGGTGATGACTCGGACCCTTTCATCGGACGATACACTGTTATGATTTTCCTGTAAGAAATTGTTGCGCCTCTTTGTGTTCAACCTGTTGCCATGGTTGTGGAACGACTGTGCCTTTGTTGTGGCCTAAAGGTTTTCAGTTGAGAAAACAAAGACAGCTGGGGGTGTGGGGAGGGAGGTGTAGGGAAAATAAAATTACTTTCAATTCCTTTTTGCTTTTGGGTGGAACATGTTTTTTGGCAGCACAGTATGTATTGCATGTCACGCCGTGGCATCGCTGGCAGAGACCCCCTCATGGGCTCGTGAGTCAGAAAGAAGAGGAAAAACTTTGTGGTCTTCTTTTTTCCAATAAGTACTGGGGTACGGTCACATACAGGAAGGCGTGGAGGAGAGAACCTTCGGCGCACTTTCTACACCCAGTAGAACGAAGGGCAAAAAAATGCCAATACACTTCACCCACATTCCAGCTGCTCATCTCTGTTAAAAAAAGAGTTTTAATAAACTTCTAACAAACAGAGACTGTCTTGTGTGCCCAATTAAATTCTTCTAACTTCATTGTTATTTATTGATTTATTTTTGCGCCATTGCTATCTTTCTCTTGTAAGTTTCCCGTTATATTTAATAATAAATAAGACAGCAATGCCATAAAACACAAATAAACAAACACATACAGTTAGATAAAATAAACATACAGTAAATAAACAAAAATACAGCAACATGTAAATGGTCATAAATTGAGTAAAATATAAATAAATAAAATAAACATATAAATACAGTCAAATATAAAGTAAAATGAAAAGAAAGAATGTAAATATATAAACATATATATAAACAGTACAAAAAATGTGAACAATAAACACAGACAGTAAAATGGTAATAAACACACACAGACAGTTACACATAAAGTGAAATATAAATAAATAAACAAAAAATTTGCCATAACTTTTGCACAGGCCACAACTGATGTTTTATTATTTTTCAGACAGGGTAAATTCAGCATTCAGAACAGTAGTTGTTCTGAATGCTGAGGGAGTAAAGAGGGAGTACTTTTCACTGTTTTTGTCGTGAACCTCTGTGTCTCTCTCTTTTTCTGACTTTCTCAGTTTTTCTGTCTGTCCGTCTCTCTCTCTCTCTCTCTCTCTCTCTCTCTCTCTCTCTCTCTCTTTCTCTCTCTCCAGTCTGTGAGACTGTTGATGATGAGCCACAGTGATAAAATTCTTTTAAACAGTTTATAAGTCAAAGGTGTTATTTTCGAGGATTCGGTTTAATTTTAACTCTAAAAACTTAAACATAGTTTGTCCGAGAGTCATTCACAAATACCATATTTAGTCTACAGACATCAAATATAGGACACGGCTCCAAACACTGATGTCACCTCGGGTGACCTCAGTGAAGAACATTCCCCTCGCGACCGTCCCTGCCTCGCGCTCAGTGAGGAGCTCATACTTTCCAGATGACCGTTGGAATATGCAGGAGACCACAGACTTGTGTGAATATGTAACTCAGCGCTGTTGGGTTTTCTCCATCCTTACTCACAGGATGAGTGCCACAGCTCACACACTCAGACACTCACACCTCACAGTGACACTGGGTGCTATTTTGAGGCCCCTGGCTGACCCACCGCTCGTGACTCATTCCCCTCTTTCTCTTTGAGGAAGGGTTGTCATGTCTGCTCCAGGAATGTTAATTAGTTTCTTACACACATGAATGTTTACTCAGATAATAGGAGTAATTACTGGAGGGGGGGGGGGGCAGGGAGAAATTACCCATAATGACACTCTTTTTGGGTGTGGAGCATTCGTCATATGGGATGTGTGTGTATGAATGCATGTACGTATGTGTGTGTATATATCTGTAGAGGTATGTGAACTTATGTGAACTTGAAAATCACCAAAATGTGTCATGTGACCTGAGGCAATGAAACATTTGCATCTGAATGTGTGTGTGTGTGTGTGTGTGTGTGTGTGTGTGTGTTTGTATATGTATATATATGTATGCATGTTTGTACGTATGTGTGTGTGTGTTTGTGTGTGTATATATATATATATATATATATATATATATATATATATATATATATATGCACACGCACACACACACACACACACATATATGCAAACATACAC
>JBBIGA010161373.1:0-17402 GCA_037576975.1 Alestes dentex | reverse complement strand
GAGTTTACCGATACACTCTGAGTTCTGAGGGTAAACACCGGTTCTAGACTGTTTTACACCGTTTATATTTACTGAAACCAGAATTTGCTGATACACTCAGAGTTAATATTTTATAACCATTAAAACATATAATTAACTTAATTCATTACCTGTATAGATAGTTGTGGTTTGTTTATAGGTACAAAATGAAAGCAGTTTCACTGCCAGTGTCGCGTCACAGTTCTGATTTCGTCTTTGCCACTATGTTGTATTGTTTGGCCTATTTTTTTAGTAATATCTTTGTTTGGATTTCCAGAGATACCTGGTGCCTCAGTTGCGGACCCTTTGTGGTTTAGATGAGCAGAAGACCAGCATCTCCTCCGAAGCTCTGAATGTTCTGATCCGACAGTACTGCAGGGAGAGCGGGGTCAGGAACCTGCAGAAACAGGTGGAGAAGGTAAGATCAAGACCTTCTGCAGAAATATGGTAAAACTTTGCCTAAAACTGAATATTTATTCACAGTACGGTGCAGAAGTCTTAGGCAGCTATGCGAATTGTTTAAATCCAGTTTTCTCAGCGTGTGATGGTGTCTTTCTGCCAGCAAAATTAACATTAAAATAAACGCAAACAAGAAAGCAGTAAAAAGTATCAGGATTTGTTTGTTCGTAAAAGAAGATGATACTATGTCAGCTGGTGAGGAGAACACAGGTTCGGTTCCTGATTCCTCCTCGGTTCCTCCAGACGTTGTTTGGATTGTGAAACTCCATCAGCAGCTCCTGATTTAATTTAATGAAGGACTGATCGAGTCAAACCAGGTTTCTGATGAAACTACAGTAATACTGGACTTCCACAGGAACTCACTGATATACTGAACATAACATCACTATTTAATGTAGAACGCTATTTGTATTTATTCTTCTTAGTTGTATTTAGTATATTTTGTAATATTAATGTGAAAAAACACTCACTGATCATCTAAAGTTTTTTAATATTATTTTGACAAGTACCTAAGACTTTTGCACTCTGGGGTAACTTTAGAATATGCAAGTACAGCTTCTCTCCTTTCAATCTGAGTGAACACCTTTAATTAAAGCAGTGTTTTCTAATTAATACCACATATATTATAATATTCACAATTAGTGTACACCAACAACCACACACAAAAAAAAAACACATAATGGTAGCATCCATACTTAGTCTTAAGCTAAAACATCTGGAGTAACTCCTGAATTTTCATGTTCATGGTAAAGCTAATGTAAATGAACTCTACTGTTTGTTTCATGATATATGTGAATTTCTTGCACATGAGTGATTATTAAATGTGAATATATATGAACACAGCTTAAATTCTACATGACAAATGAGGCCAGATTTCTCCCCATACTGAAGGAGAAACTCTGGCCAGCTCCATTATCACCTGCTGTCCTCTGTAATATGGATTATTTTGTCAGCCATTCCTGATTATTTTTTATTTAATCTCGGTTTGATCGTCCAGACGTCCTCCTCTATATTTCTGAATACGATTAGTCCGCCTCGCTCTCCATTAGAGTTTAACCCACTGGCAAATGGGAAATGATATGCAAACGTATGCAGGGTTTTCCAGTGTCTCTGCATAATTTAGGCTGCCTCCCTGCTGGATTAATCTGATTGGACAGTTATGTAAAGAGAGCGGGGTTTGAGCTGTCACTCTCTGGCTGCGGGGCACCGTGCCAATTGTTTTTGACACAGGAAACACTTTTGGGAATATTGTGCGTGTTTTTGCCTGCAAACTACCTCCCAGACGTCCTGGAGCCCACGAGGGCTGGAAGGTTCTTGTGCCTTTGTTGCCTCCATGAGTTTCAGGGCTGATAATCAGTATGAATTGTATCCTGGTGGCCAGATGATTTCTGGACACGGTCTTCACTACAGATAAAAATAACAGTTCCTGTAAAACCCTTGGCTTGGACATACGGTTCTTAGAACGGAACATCTCTCCACCCTCAAACATCTCACTCTTAAATGTGGTCCTCCATTAAAAGATTATTTATGCAATGAATACTGCTAATCACTATTTGCGTTACTAGTAATTCACTTAACACTAAGTTATTTGTCTATAGTATTGATACCCCAGCATTTGTCTTTATAGCATAGTGTATTTTGTGTAGAGTATTTCTGCAAAGTTTTTATTTGTTTTGCTTTATTTGATTTTTTAGACTTTGTATTAGTGTCTCTGTGTCTGTACAGTCGAAATTCCCTCCAGGATTGATAAAGTTTTCTGATTCCGATTCTGAAAATTGGTTCTAGCGAGAAAATTGGGTCAGCTAACATTATTGTAAGGCTATAGCAGCCGCAAAGCTAATTTGGACCATCTAGACCATCTGTGCAAGGTATAGTCGGGCTAAAAGTAGCTAAAATAAGTGTAAAATAAGCAAATTTGTAAAATACGGCTTTTAATGAAATGAGTTGAGGGAATTTCTGGACGTCTTTGTTAAAGATGAAAATAATGGTTCCTATAGACCTCTTGGCTTGGACCTATGGTTCTTGGTATAGAACCTTTCCATTATGTGGAGTTTCAACACTCTTTACACTCAAACATCTCACTTATAAACGTGGTTCTTTCAAGAGTCCTCCATTACAAGGTTATTTATGTTAACCAGAAGAGGTTCTAGCAAGTTAGCTAACATTATTGTAAGACTATGATAGCCCCACAGCTAATTTGGACCAGCCAGACCATCTACCGCAGCTATAATTGTGTAAGAAGCAGCTAAAATAAGTGTAAAATAAGCAAATAAGTATAAGGCTTTTAATCAAACAAGCTGAGTGAATAGTTTAACAGTATATCACGACATAATCTAGATAGCTAGCGCAACACTGTAACTAGAGGACTGTCACTCATCTTTTTAAAAGGATGCAACCATGGCACACCACTTCAGTGGGGGACCTCCAGGATCACTATCTGTCCAACAAAGCATTTCTTTTTGTATAGTACAACAAAATTAAAATCTGTGTCACGCCCAGAACTTTGTGTTGTGCATTACAATCTGTCAGAATAACCATAATATGAGCATTACTAAAGCATTATAGGTGGCTTTTAGGACAAAACTGTAGAAGTTCTATCGCCCCCTATGCTTCCTGTTGTGTATTACAGTCTGTTAGAATGACTGTATGGACCATATAAACATTGTAGAGCATCCCAGTGTGCTTTTTTGACAAAACAACTGAAGTCTTGTCCCTACACTTCCTGTAGTGCATTACAATCTATGAGAATGACAGTAGGGATCATACGAGCATAATTGCAGAGTATTATAGATTGCTTTGTTAATGGAATTATACATACCAAATAGCCCCCTACTCTTCCTGTAGTGTATTACAGTCTGTCAGAATTACCTTATGGATAATATGAACATTACAGAACATTATAGAACACTTTTAAAATAAAACAATATCAGTTGTAATGCCCCCTGCTCTTCCTGTAGTATTACAGTCTGTCAGCATGACATTATGGATAATATGAACAATACAGAACAATATAGAACGTTTTTAAAATAAAACAATAGCTGTCATATTGACTCCTACTCTTCCTGTACTCTATTACAGTCTGTCAGTATGGCCGTGTATATCATAGGAACATTATAAAACACTATAGAACGCTTTTAAAGTAAAATAATAGAAGTTTTGTCAATCCCCACACTTTCTGTAGTGTTATAGAGCACTACAGAGCACTTTTAAATGCAACAATATTGTTGCAATACATATTGTATCATTTTAAATGAAACAATATATACCATTTCGCCCCCTACTCTTCCTGTAGTGTATTACAGTCTGTCCGTATGGATCATATGAACATTACAGAGCATTATTAATAAACACTTTTACTATAAAACAACAGAAGTCATATTGCCCCCTACTCTTCCTGTAGTGTATTACAGTCTGTCAGAACAACTATATAGAGCACATGAACATTATAGTGCATTACAGAATAATTTTGCAATTAAACAGTTCATTTAAATAATTAATACATTCTGACAGACTGTAACACACTCAGGAAGCATGGCGGACTTCTGTTGTATCATATAAACATTATAGAGTGCTTTATAAATGAAGGAGAGGTCATATCACCTCTATATTTCCTGCAGCAGAATGATTGTACGAACGTTATAAAGCGCTTTTGGTTTTAATAACCAATGCATCAGTTATTTTTCATCATTGATATTGTTGACAACTACTGTTTGCAGCTCTATTCTTGCTCCGTTCTCAGCTGTTCAGAGCAAGCTGTGCTCATCCTCTTATTTCTCCAAGTAGAAACGCCCAGCTCTTCATAACGGTTCGACAGTTTGACCCAACTGCACAGTGTGAAGATTATGGCAATTCGAGCGTCTTCTGCTGTTTTTCCGCCTGGGCCTCCATGCTGGACGCGTGCAGGAGGGGGGAGTTTTAGGCTGAGTGAGTTTCCCCTCGTCTCCTGGAAGGGTCCGAGCGGGCCCCCGCTGCTGCCGCTGACATTTCTGTGGCGTTTATTAAGCGGATGACAAGTCTATCAGGGCCCATAAGCAGGCTCACACGGGCGGGGGATCTTTTGCTACTTTCGGGGAGGGCATCATCAATCTTCCCCGCGGCCGACTCTCTGGAGCTGCTGATGGAAAACACAGATTCCTCTCCCATCCTTCGCTCTCCTCGAGGGGTGTTCCCAAACGCAAGTACATTTTTTGAAAGGTGCAGGATAAATAAGTCCTTCACCTGAATCATCAGAAGTAGAAATGTACTAATTAACATAATGCAAAATTCAGGTTTCATTTAAATGTAAATGTACATTTTACAAGGACCAGTTTGGATTTTTAGAGCATAATACCGTAATTATATAAAACACAAGTCTACTGTAAATGTACAATAGGCTGCCTGTAAACAAAAGTAGCAGTAAATTTTTATTTCTTCGTAATTTCAGCTGTAAACAGATTTTTGAAGCCAACCGTATTGTGAGCCATTCGAAAAGCAGTCTGGACTGAAACGCTTCTTATAGCTTCAGCATGAAGGAGTGGAGCTAGGCTTCTATAAGCCGATTTAGTTCATCATTAGTTTTTTGTGACCTCAGAAAAACAACAAATTCTAAATTGTTTTTGCAGTTTTCTGTATTTATGGACTGTATAGACTAGAGAACAGTATATTTTGAAACCAACAGTGTTTACATAAATTGACATACTAAAAAAACAAAAAAAAGAACATTGGATTTTCATGATATTGACTCTTTAAACAAACCAACAGTGTTAAGCACCTTGCATTTGTATCACTGGTGAAATGCAGTAGTTCGTTATTAACATTAACACCTAGCTAAATTGCCCCATGGTGTTGTATTGATTTGTTTTGGGGCTTGCGGATGGGGGTTGGGGGGGGCAAGTGTCACAATGTCTTTTTGATCTGCCACTAATGCGACATCACTGGAAAGCTCAACACTCTTGGAGGAGAACGTGAACTGCCACTTCTGTCACGTTAACTAACAGATGCCTGAACTGCCGAGCATCACACGGAGTGATGGGTGGGGGAATCCCTCCCCCCCTGAAACCAAACCAATTGTGCCAAACCAGCAAAACCAATTGTTCTGTCTTGGACTCTCAGTCACAGATGGCTGTGGCATCATCAGGTATGAGGAAGAGCTACTGAGAGGGACGACACCTGGACAGCCGTGCCACCCGGGATCCTTCCATTACACTAATTTCTACAAACTTTCTATTTCTGCACCTCATACACATCTCTGTGTATGCCATCTATCCATCCTTCCATCCACCTATCCATTCATCCATCCATCCATCCATCCATTCAACAATCCACCCATCCGTTCATCCATCCATCCGTCCATTCATAAGTCCGAACATCTGTCCAGCCATCCTTCCAGCCATCTATTCATTCATCCATTCATCCTTCTGTACATCCATCCATCCGTCCATCATCCATACAGCCATTTATTCATCCGTCCATTTATTCGGACATCCATCTGTACTTTCATCCATCCATTCACCTGTCCATTCATCCATTTATCCATCCATGCATAAGTCCGACCATCTGTCCATCCATCCTTCCGTAAATCCAGCCGTGCCTCCATCCATCCATTCGTACATCTATCCATCTATCCATCCATCCATCCATCCATTTATCCATCAGTCCAGCCCCCCTGTCCATCCATCCATTTGTACATTATCTGAATCCATTATCCTTAACCAGGTTCCGGGAGGTGCAGGAGCCCATTGCGAGTCCACCACCCCCCACTTTTGATTTACATGCAAACACAAATAATTTTGTTTGTTGATCAGTTACAAATGGAAACTGTTATTTGTGTTTGTTCAACAGACAAAAAGGTCTGTACTTGTTTTGCATTACACTTTATCTGCTCTCATTTCTGCACTGTACTTCCTTTCTTCTGCTCTGATCTGAAGATCCGTGGCTTTTTCAGGAAAGCCAGAGCCGACAGGAGGAAGGCAGGGAAGAGAAAGAGGTGGAGAAGTGGAATTGTGGGAGATGCTGACAGCGCTGGGCCGTGATGAAGAGGAGCGGGGCTGATGGTGAAGGAGGAATAAGGAAAACACACCGACGCTGGAGAACGTTTCCACAGACTCTGACTGACTTTAATGTTCTTGAACACATATGAGCTGACAGCGCGGAGCTTAAGAGTAACAAGGGGATGGAGTCGCTTTACTATGAAGGAGAAGTGTGCAGCCGTTAGAGAGTAAAGCACAGCGGTGCTCAAAAGTTTGTGAAGTCTTTAGGATTCTCTGTGTTTCTGCATTAATACGACCTAAAACATCATCGCCAAGTCCTAAAAGTAGATAAAGAGGACCCAGTTAAACAAATGAGACAAAAATATTTATTTATTGAGGAAAATGATCCAATACTACACATCTGTGAGTGGAAAATCTCTTTTAACTTCCATTCCAACATTATTAAAGCTGCACTCTGCCACCTACACGACTATTTAAGTCCAGATTACACTGGATATAAAAGTGTGAAGTGACCACTCTGTCTTACATGAACACACAGTGTGAGCAGTGTGTGGGGACAATACCTTGCTCAAGGGTACCTCAGTGGTGCCACTCGCAGTCCTGGGATTCAAACCCACAACTTTCTGATCGCACTGTTATTGTAAAAGTTCACAAAATCTAATGTGAGAGCTAAAATTATTTAATAATAATAATAATAATAATAATGATAATATCATGTATTTGTATTATTATTGTTGTGGTTTTTGTCATAATTGTTGTGGTTTCTTTGTTACTGTTGTTATTGTATTCATTATTTTTATTATTGTTACTGTTGTTTGTTTTTGTGATTCTTCATCTTCTTCTTTTTATTATTATTATTATAACTACTACTACTACTATTCTACGTGGTGTTGAGATGCTGAGACGACTTTAAATTTGCCACTGGTGGAAGAATACATGCAGGGCACTGTGAGACAAATTAGTTCCCAAAGAAAACTTATTTAATTCAGATTTTCCACTATTTTACCATCCTCAGCATTGCACAGACTACATGTATAGGTTCACTAGTAAGTTTGGATAGTAAATAAAACGGTTATTTTTGTGTTGCAGACGTTGTGACGCCTGGTTCCATTCACCACCTCTTAAAAATGTACATCTCATCCATCGAATCATCCAGAGATTTTGAATAACTTTTGACATTCCCCTTTAACAAGTACTGTATGAGCCCTGTTTTCTTACTGACCACAAAATTAATCCACTTTGAGTGAGGTTGATCGGTGAACAGGATATGCACTTGGCGGCGTTTCCAGGCTGTTTTCTCTGCCAGCTGTACCGTTTTTAATGGAGTTTTTAATGACGATGGCCGAGATTTGACACAGGACAGATAAAGCGCATAGCCTCGTATTAGTGAAGCATTAATTAGAGAAATTAAGAAGCTTCTCGAAACAAGCAGAGAGGCTGTAAACTAGGTTCAAACATTTCACCACACTCCTGTTTATTTTATAGATTTAATTTGATTAAAAGGTCATTTATGTGAAGTTATTGCTGCTTGTACTGTCTTGCTCTGCTGAAAGCTAAAGTGGGTCTATCTATCTATCTATCTATCTATCTATCTATCTATCTATCTATCTATCTATCCATCCATCCATCCATCCATCCATCCATCTATCTATCTACCCATTTATTTATTTATTTAGTTATTTGTATACAGACTCAAGCATGTAATCAATGTCCCTATGTAATTAAATAGGTAATTACGTAATTAGACTTGAATGATGTACCAAAATGATGATAGTAACTCTGGACTTGCTTGATGTCCTCTGAATGTGCTGTATGCGCATGTATACGTCCTACTTTAATGGGCCCAGTAGAACACCCCCCGGTGCGTCTGCGCATTAGGTCCTTATTTTACCTGAAATGGTACCGCATGTAAATCCACAGGTGCTTTTTCTCGAGGAAAGGGGAAGCTTCATTAAGTGAGTGAGCTGGGCTAGATTTATAGACTCCAGCCTCCCCGCAGACTCCGCTGGACTAGCTTAGCGCTGATATGATGAATATACTCCGCTTTGGGATTGGCCTGGGTCAGGGGATTCATAACTCCGCTGTTTAAGATAACTGCTATTTTCATGGCTTTTTAGTGCGAGGATACTTGGGCCCGTGCCCAATCGCTTCTCTGCAGTAAGTGCATTACCCAACAAAGCTGCAGTCCTCATTATTATAGCCCCCGCGCCGTCTCGGCCCGCTGATTTTCTGTGGGTTTTGCGAACATTTTTTGTGTTTTGCGACTTGTACCCAATTGAATTGCAGTATTAAATAGCTTTTAGAAGCTCCACCTTTGGCCTTTGTTCGTGAAAAGATAAGGACAGGCTCCTCGGATCCTCGCTCTGATTACAGAGACAATAGCGCATTTAGCTAAGGCTACAAATTGAAGCCGTAATGGACGAGAGGTGGCTTTTAATGAAGGGGGGAAATTACATTTTCCCTCTCCGTTCAAGCTGACGCGCCTTAATTTGCCGATCAACAAAAGAAGCGACAGGAAAAAGGGACAGGGGTTCTTTTGTGCGCCCGTCCAGCCAAAAATATCAAATCAATCTGGTTATTACCGCCGCTAATTCACCAGCGGCCCGTTTCCTAACAGGGCAAATTGGCCCGGCCGCATTGTTAGTTCAGGTGTTCGATGTAATTGATTTTCTTCCTCTCTTTTTTTTAATGAACAGGGCGGATGAAATGGAAAGGAGCTGATTAAAGGAAGGGAAGGCGCGCGTGTTTGAAGTGAACGTCCTCCAGAAAGCGTCCGGTGGAGGATTTCCAGAGAATTCAGCCACACGTTCGGGGTTACATGTGGTAGTGATTGTGGAAATCGAGTCTTTTTCCTTTAAGACTTTTGAAGCGGCTTCCAAAGACTTTTCTGTGTGTGAGTGTGTGTGTGTGTGTGTGTGTGTGTGTGTGTGTGTGTGTGTGCGTGTGTGTGTGCGAGAGATTTTAGTGTGTTCTGACAGCAGTGTCATATCTCCATTTTTCATCAAAAATATGTTTGTCTTTTGTTATGTTAAAGAGGGGGAGGAATGGAGAGAAAAATAAAAGCTTCTTTCATTTCCCCCCACCTCTCTCTCTCTCTCTCTCTCTCTCTCTTTCTTCTCTCTCTCTCTCTGTCTGTTTTTGTCCTCCCTCTCTCTCTGTTTTCTCGCTGTCTGTTTTTCCCTCTCTCTTTGTTTCTTCCTCCCTCTCTCTCTCTCTTTCTCTCTCCCCTCTTTCTTTCCTTCTTTATATTTCTCTTTTTTCTTTCTTTTGGTCTCATCGCGCTCTTCTCATTCTTTTTCTCTTTCTTCTTTTATTTTGCTTCTCTTTCTCTTGCCGCCTCTCTCTCTCCCTCTCTCTGTTTTCTCCTCTCTCTCTCTCTCTGTCTGTTTTCTCCTCTCTCTCTCTCTGTCTGTTTTCTCCTCTCTCTCTGTCTGTTTTCTCCTCTCTCTCTCTCTGTCTGTTTTCTCCTCTCTCTTTCTCTCTCTCTCTCTGTCTCTCTTCTCTCACTCTCTCTCTCTGCCTGTTTTCTCCTCTCTCCCTCTCTCTCTCTCTCTCTCTCTCTCTCTCTGTCTGTGTTAATAGATGTGTGTGTGAGATAATGGTTGAGTAGAGGAGTGTATGGAGGTGATTTTCTGACCCTTCACCCAACAACTATCACTCACCCTGACCGCTCCTTCACTCCTCTACCTCCACACACACACACACACACACACATACACACACACACACACACATACACACACATACACACACATACACTGCTCTGTCTCTCTCAACCATTTACACAATCTCTCTGTATTGCCGACCAAATGATCTTTGTCATCTTTTGTTTTTACCTTTTTCTTCTTTTCACCAAATCCTCTCGTTTCCTTTTCCATGTCCTTCCAGTTCTGTACATGTTTCTTTACAATGAACCATTTCACACCAAACCTACACCGAATGATTTTGTTTATCTCTTTGAATTTGGCAGAAATTTTTGGAAACCTGTGGAGTTCCCCTTGAAGTTCAACTAGACAAAGAATGACAGTTATTTTAGCAACCATGGCAGCATCACACCAACCTCTGAACAACATCCTGGCAATCACCTGGAAAACCACAGCAACACCTTGGCAACCACTAGGGTGTTGCTGGTGGTCGTAGTTGCTGTAATCCAGCCGAGCTGCAAAGACGAGTTACTGTATTCTGGTGTGTTCATCACAGTCACTTCTGCCTCTCCTACAACACACACACACACACACACACACACACACATCAGGCCCACCACATGTCATCCCACCAAGATTTCTGCCTTTGCTGACTGTAACTGACGTCTTTATCCGGTTGTGCGGGTGTCTCCTCTCTCCCCGCTCGGGCTCTAATCGCCGCCGTTTCCACTCGGGTGCATGCCGGGCATGCTGGGATTTCACACACTCCGCCTCGCGCCCACACCGTGACAGCTAAGCAGGTGGGAGAAAAGAACACGAGTCATTCTCTGACAGAAAGCTCAGGAAATGCAAGCTTATAGGAAACAACAGAAATGGAAGCAAAACCACCACCACACACACACACACACACACACACACACACACACACACACACCACTGGCTCAAATCCAGAGGAGAGGAAGGACCATGTCAGGGAACGTGAATCATGGAAATCTGAATTCTAGTAACTTCTACACAATAAAACACATTACAGACAGGACAATAATCACTGATGCTCATAAAACACATGCATTAACAACATCGACCTTAATTATTCAGCTTAATAGTTCTTTCATGAAGCAAAAACACTTCTAATTCATTTTGCAGGATTATTTTCCAACCTCCCTTCACCCCTGAGAACTGAACTGGCTGTTTTTGGAACTGATCCTATATGTAACTGATCCTATTTGTAACTAATCCTATATGTGACTGATTTCCACATTAAAGTGTGATTGCCGAGCCCAAGCAATTCCCAAGCAGTTTCTGTCCCAGGTGCTTCGGTTTTCTAGGTGGTTGCCAGGATGTGGTTTGGTGGTTAGTATGATGTTGCAGATGGTTGCTATAAGGTGTTGCTAGTCGGTTGCTAAGGTGTTGCTAGTCAGTTGTTTTGGGGTGTTGTTAGGTGTTACAGATGGTTGATAAGGTGTTGCTAGTTAGTTGCTAGGGTATCTGTTGTGGTTGCTAGGGTGCTAGGCGGTCGCCATTGTGTTCCATTTGGTTGCTTGGGTGTTGCTTGGTGGTCACTATGGTATTGCAGATGTTTGCTAAGGTGTTGGCAGTCGGATGCCAGGGTATCTGTGGTAGTTGCTAGTGTGTTGGTAGATGGTAGATCATACAGATCATCAAACAGTGCTGATATTTTCACACTACCCGGAAAAGCTTTTTACGCACCTTGAAATTTCCCACATCTGCATGTTGCTCAAATAATATTCACTAAAAATACACTCAGTATTCTTTGCTAACAAATACATTTAAAGTGTGTTCACCATTTGAGTTCCTTTATTTTTTTTATTGTGTATTCATATTATCCACAATATTCTTACATATATTTATAAATCCACTCTGTACATATGTCCATAGATATACTCAATGTGTACATACATATATGTACATATATTTTTCAATACACACATCCATATTCATATTTCTAGATTATGTGTATAGTGTACATTTTATACTGTACCGTTGTTATAGTTTTTATTCCATTGTTTTTCATTTTTGCTGCTCTTACCTATGCAAATTTCCCACTTGTGGGACTAATAAAGGCTTTTCTTATCTTATCTTATCTTGACCCACAAAATTCTAATGTCAGACATGCACTGTTACACATTCTTTCCATGTCATAATTTGACATATTTTCATATTTTCTAGTGGATCATTGCAGCCTTCCAGAGGATTCGGCTGAGGTTTACCTTTTTCCACCTCTCCAAAGATTTCAGTCCCAGTTTGTTTCATTATTCCAACCTGAACAGCTTTTTCGACACAGGTCCAATACAGCACAGCCAAACAGAACAAGGTCGTTTACTTAACAAAAAATGCCAATCCAAAGTGAACTGTGACTGTATTAGGGACCTAAAACCCATGGTTTATTAGAAGTGGTTGGATCTCAGAAGAAAAAAGAATGCAGAAAACAAACCTTTAAAAATGAGTGAACTAAAAGATGTAAAAATGCTAATGACTCAGCAGTTACATCTTGGAGCATTTCTGCCTCCTCAGCTAACCGGCTCCATTTAATTAATTCCCCCCTCGTTTATTTATTTCTTTATTTATTTCATTCATATGTGATTCATTCTGATAAGGAGCAGGAGCTAAAGCAGCTTTTAGTAAATCATCATTCTGGAAGCCAGAGCCTTACTTTGCTTTTCTGAAAAACGTTTAACAGCACGGTGCATTTTAAACTCAGGAACAGGAACATGAAGTAAAACTGTTCTCTTTAATTGGGCTTCAGTTGAATGAATCTGAATAACAATTTTTTAGATAGATAGATAGATAGATAGATAGATAGATGGCTTTATTAACTGTTGTTGTTACACAGTCAGGAGTTAAATTGGGACAGAGCTCACAGTCCTACCCCCCTCTGTGTCATTAGGTGGTCTTAATGTATATATTTTTACTCTGGTCTCAGTCTTAATCATTCAGATAATGACTGGAACATGTATTCTTTCAGGGATTTCCCTTTTTTCTGTCAGTGGGTTACCTTAAAGGCTACACAGAAGATCAGCAGCCTCAGTCATCTGCCAGTCAATCAGACAGACAGACAGACAGACAGCACAGATAGTTAGATAGACAGACAGACATCACAGGTGGCAGAGTGATGGATGGATGGCAAGAGAAAAACAGGTCAGGAACTGACACGTTTAATAACAGAAAGAAAATTCTGCATAAACAGCGTTTTTATTTTATTAAATAATAGTTAAATGATAGACAGACAGACAGACAGATATAGGCGCACACACACATACATATACACATGTATATTAGGATTATAGGTCTATTCCCTGCAGGTGAGAGAGGATAAGTAGCTCAAATAATACAATCAAATTTGGACTTTTTGTTGTTTTGTTAAGATTATTTTCTGGACTACATTGGCCATTTCAGATATGGATATTGAGTTAAACACAAAAACAAATGCACAAAATGGAAAACTGATTCAGTTTAAGGATAAATTACAAACATGTGACGGGCCGTATGGTACTTGGCGACCTTTGCTTTATGGTGTTAGTGTGGAGACGGTAAAGGACAAGTGCTGGGATCGTGTGCCATCTGAGTGAGTGTCTGCACTCTGAGAGAAAAATGGAGGTCCTTCAAGGTCACTCGTCCTCAGGAGACGAACGCGGTGCAGGAATTATTTACCTGAGGATGGAGTGGCGGCCGCCGAAGATCCTCCTGTCCTCTGCTGTTATTCGTTATTCAGGAATAATCCTTTACGCAGCTGTTCGCTTTGCTTGTGTTGGAAGGGAACCAGTCACAGAGACAGGAGTGGAGGGTTTTGTCTCAGAGGGAAAGTAGCTACAAATCCATGATCCGGTCCAGTGGCTCAGTGTGTCTCAGTGTGTAAGGTAAAGGAATATTTTGGTGAAAAGTCTGGTTTACGCTCAGTATCTCCTCATTACTGTAAATGCAGCCTTTCCACCAATACACAGACACTTTCTATCCAAAGCAACTTCCATTCCTTAACTACAGGGGGCGGTCTCCCTGGAGCAACTTGGGGTTAAAAGTCTTGCTCAGGAACCCAGTGGTGATATCCTGAAGGTAGGATTCAAACCTCTTGGTCCAGAAGCAAGTATTCTACCCACGAGGCCACCACCACGCCTACATTTAGCTTTAGTGCTAATAGTTCAATGTAACAGCAAATAATGGAGGCCCATTAGCATTAGCACATGTGTCATTCATGTTTGCATATATCGATACACACACAAACATGGACAGAAGTATATTGTGTAAAGTACTGAGCAAAAGTCTTGGTCTCCTGTGCAAACTGTTTAAAACCATTTAGGGGATGTTCTGCTGACAAATACACAAGTTAGCATTAGCATAAATGAAAACAAACAAGAAAGCATTAAACAATATCAAGATTTGTTTTGTTTATAAAACATAATCAGACTCTACAACTCCTCAGACTCTATAAGTCCTTTCTCTGTCACACATCCACACAATAATCTGTGCAGTAATTTCTTATTGGGTTGCAATCATTATCACTAAGTGCATTATTTTGCTATGATGTGCAATACTCTACCATATCCAGTATTATGCAATGTTCTGATCTGGTGCTAAAACATGATCATTATATGCAATATCTTATTATGTGCAAAAGTCTCACCATGTGAAATATCTCTACTGATCTCTATTACAGCAATAACACACTTCTAACCAGCATTTGTGTCATTTGCTTAACTGTAAATTACTCATCTATAGTATTTATACCCAGCATTTGTGTGTATATAGCATAGTGTATTTCATTAAGATTATTTTTTGCATTTTCAATTTATTTAGACTTTTTCATATTGTTCTTGCCGTTGTGTCTTTACAGTCATAACATAAGCAATTTCTTCCGGGATCAATAAAGTTTTCTGATTCTGATTCTGATTCTGGCGTGGGTTTCCTCCGGGGTGTCCGGGTTTCTCCCACAGTACAACAACATGCATGTCAGGTGAACTGATCATTCTAAATTGACCGTAGTTGTGAGTGAATGGTGTGTGTGTGTGTGTGTGTGTGTGTGTGCCCTGCGATGGGCTGGTGCCCTGGCCATTAAGGATTAAGTGAATGCAGAAAATGAATGGATAGTATTTGTATTTATTGTGCTATTAGCTTTTAAAAGCATATACCACTCAGCTAAGCAGGTTTTGTACTGTAGCTAAAAGTGATAGTCCGAGGGTGAAGGGCGTGCAGTTTGGATGAGACTTGTATGGTAACTGCAGATAATAATGAGCTTCCATAGCTCCATTAGCCTCGCAGTTTCAGTATAAATCTACTTCAGACACCAAACACGTCTTAGCTGTTCGTCTACATTTAAGATAAAGGGGTAAAACGGTGCAAATTCATGGTTTATTCCTTTACATCTCAGCGTTGGGAGGAGTTTCTGGTTAGATCGAGTGTTAGCTAATGGCTATAATGTTAAAACAAACATGTTTAAAGGGTTTTGTTTATCCTCAATTCCTGAGTAATTTTGATGCTGTACATTCCGCGGTGAGTGTGTGTGTGTGTGTGAGGTTTTGGGTTTTTTTTTTTTTTCATTTTTGCTTTCAAAGATGTTTTCTTCAGTTCAGAGCGGCTGGTAGTGCCCAGTTGATTTTGATGAGTGCGTTTTCGTCTACCCTCAGGAGAGAGATGGGCCTGGCTTGAAAACGAGTTAGAAAATACATTCTGGCTAGAGACAGACCCATTTCAAAAGTGTTTTGATCCACTGCTTTTACTCCGGGGATCGGCTCCTTCTAATGGGCTGAACAGAAAATCAATCCCGCACAAAATAAAAGCCACTGAACGAACACGGTGTGAGTTTTATTTGAGATTTTTTTGTTTTTTTTGCGCTTCGTGGGCCGCAAAAGAGGCCTTTCGCATGGAAATGACCATTTTCCTCATTGTTCCTGCAACCTCAAATTAATAATTCTGCATAAAGGAAGATGACAATTGGAGGCATAACAAGGGGCTTCGGTTTGATAGGGCCAAAAACCGCTTCAAAAAGAAACAACTGTCCCTTTTTCCCCAAGATAATTATGAAAGCCAAGGAAAGAGAGAGAGAAAAGGGAGCGAGAGAGAGAGACAGAGAGAACAGAAGAGAAGCAATGGTCATTGGGAAAAGCCGGCTAAAAGGAGCGAGGTAGAGGCGGCAGCTGGTTGGAATAGATTGCGTGTGGGATGAATTAAAAAGTTGAACCTTTCCCGGGTTCTATTCAGATGTTTGGCGTGCGGTGATTAATCACGGCCGTCAGGATGGGTTACCCCCCCCCCCACGCCCCCCACCCCTTCTGCTTTTCAATAGAAAACAAATGCAGAGACGCTCCCTCCCCTGTCCTGGGGCTCCGTCCGGTTTGGACGGCCACGAATACCTGAGGCCCGGCGGGCTCCATACAGATGCAGCTAATTCTCCTGCAAGAATAGAGCTCATGTTCATTCCTCTTCCATCTGCTTACACACAAATAAATATGCATAGGATTGTAATGGGCTGGACTTCGAGTGTTTTTAACCCATTTCTGTCTACATCTGATTTGTTTTATTTGCTCCATATGTCATCTAAGCTTGCCTGAGAACAAATCTCGGAATGTTTTTCTTATAGATTGAACTGATATGGCTTCATAATGACCTGAAATTCAGCCTTTTGGGAGTACTGAGTTTTAACAAAGGAATAGACTTGTATTGATAATAATGGCATTAAAAATATATTCAAATGAGTACTGTTCGATGTTGATTGGAGGCAATCGGTAGTGATGCCAGTTTTGGATTGGTGGGTGGGTTGAAGCTTGCATTTGGTTTGGGATATGGGCTGTAAGAAACAAAGTATAATCCATAAGTCATAACTTAGTATTGGCTAAGCATCATTTAAACACTTAGCCTGTAGGATAGCAAAATTTTAAAAAAGCTACAGGAGGACACACTACCTAATTCACACCAGCTATAAGCTTTACAGATGAACATAATGCAGTTATTTTTACATTTCACCCACTAACTGATACTCTATAACTCCTCCCCCTGTCACACACCCACATATCAGACTCTATAACTCCTCCCCCGTCACACACCCACACATCAGACTCTATAACTCCTCCCTCTGTCACACACCCACCCATCCGACTCTATAACCCCTCCCCCGTCACACACTCACCCATCAGACTCTATAACTCCTCCCCTGTCACACACCCACGCATTAGATTCTATAACTCCTCCCCCTGTCACACACACACCCATCTGACTCTATAACCCCTCCCCCTGTCACACACCCACCCATCAGACTCTATAACTCCTCCCCCTGTCACACACCCACCCATCAGACTCTATA
>JBBIGA010161334.1:0-17410 GCA_037576975.1 Alestes dentex | reverse complement strand
ACACACACACACACACACACACACACACACACACACACACACACACACACACACACACACACACACACACAGTAGATCAGGTAATCAAGACAGTACATACTAACTCAATAATACTGACAATTTAATAATAATAATGATAGTAGCATGTTCACACAGGAGTGAAGAGCATTGGATGTAATGAAAATCAATAAACATGTAGCAAGAATGTAATTAAAGAAGAAATTATGACAATCAAGGTTAAAAATGTATATTTACCAAGTACGGAGGAGGTAATAAGCCAAAGAAATGTGTTTAGTGAGTTGGCTGGCATGCCTACACTTTTTTCTCATTGTTCAGGTTTGTTCATTGTCTTATGTTGCAAAGATGTGAACAGGTATGCAGGTGGTATAGCTATACCTGGTTTAGTACTGATTGGAATGTGAATGTTGTTTGGGCATCAGTAAAAAAATGAAAGCATGGTATTCAATGACCTGACCAAAGGAAAGCACATAAATAAAAAAATAAAAAAGGACTTATCCCTGGGGAACACCATAACTGAAACAGTGGAAAGGGCAGTAGATTTTACTGTATTTATAAGTCTCAGTTGGAAAGTTATTGCACTTGTACCTCTAGGATCAGTTCTAAGTGTTTTACTAGTATAAAAGGTATTGTTTCATATGTCTTTATTCGGTTGCTTGCTTTGTTATTTACACAAAGATGAAAAAGCTCCTGAAGCTCAAACTTGAAAGAAAAGAGAAAGCACAAACTGATTTTAAACACTTTTTTGGTATGGAACATTTAAATACTTCTTGCATACAGACATCCCCATTTCTTCTCAACCTCAAACCCCCCAACATTCAGGTTCTTAGAAAGCAGTGTTCGTGGCAGGCAAGGAACGAAGAGATCAAGGGATGGAGAGAAGCCCACCGAGGCCTCCTGTGCCCCCCCATATCCCCCAACATGCTTCAGCTCCGCTCAGCCAACAAAGCCACTGCACAGTCTGCACCAGCTGCACCCCCATCGCCTCATCTCCCTGGAGCCCTGGAGTAGGCAGGCAGCCCCCCGCCACAACCATCACACACACACACACACACACACACACACACACACACACACGCACACATACACACCAGCTGAGAGAGAGAGAGAGAGATACACACAGAGTGTATCAGACACCTGACGGTGTGTTGTGAGGGGCTACAATTAAAAATACAATGCACTATTTATTTTTTTATTTATTGCTTTTATCTATCTGAATGATTTTAATTGATCTTACTTTTATTCTACATTAATTTTTTCCTTCATGTTATGGTTATTTTTATTGCTTACTTCTCTTTGCTATTTTATCTCTGTAGTAACTTCTGTGTATCATAATGTGCTTTATAAAAACTTGCCTTTTTATACAATTTTTTTGCCATTTTTAAACCATTTTTATATCCCAAATGTAGTTGCTCATCCAACGACACATTTGCTGTTAAAAGGTAGCTTCTTTTTCAGTTTTGTTTTGTAGCTACATGCTGAATATCCCACTAATTAGTATCATGCACACTGAAGTGGCTTAATCACTCTTGCCACGGACAGTAGTGAGATGAATAAGTCATCTTAAATAAACTTTCTTATGTAGTTTCTGAAATCAGAAATGGATAAAACCCCTTCACAAAACCCCATAATAAATAGCTTGTCACTTGAATTTTCCCTATATTCAACAGCATACGTGTCTGAATTATAAACATAGGACTTAAATACCATTAAATATTCAGTAGTTGCTATGAAACTGAATCTGTAGGCTGTGTAAATGTGTTGGATACCCACATTTTGCTGCTCATAACAATCATTTCTTTGTGTCATCAGAAATAATTAATCTTCTTGTTCGGAGATTACTGAAGTCTGACTTGTTTCTCCTAACCCCCCCCCCCCGCCCTTTTCTTTGAATCCTTAATTAGGAGAATTAAAGATTCTAAGAAAAAACAACTTAAGACAGAAGTTTTTGCTGTTCTCATCAGATTCTCAGTTTTCTTCTCTTTAACAAGCTTATGGAAAAACTGTCTGACTTTGGTATTTGGATTCTTTGATCACTAAGACAAATTTCAGATGTTGTACAGACACATTTAGAAGACAACCAAATTTTCTTCTGGATCTTATGGTTTATCTGAAGATCTGATTATCTGAGATGACTAAAGTTCAGAGAAGTGAGAGAAGAGAAAGAGCATTACAAGATATTAAACCTGGATCAGAGAATGGAGGAAGGCTCTTTCTCAGAAGCTGAGTTTGAGAAAATGGTCAAAATCTCATATTGATGCTAAACTGAGCTCAGTTATGTCTTGGAGGAAAAAAGTTTTATTTTGAATTTTTGCTTTCCTATAGGTAATCAAAAGTCTGGTTCAACACCCTTGCAGATCTAAATTAAGAAAAGCTTTACATAGTCATACGGCATCAACCCGTCAGCACAAAACCTTCAAAGAATTTTTCATAGCAAAAAAATAATTAATGAAAAGACTGGTATCACAGGGGAAATGCTAGCTATCAAAAGCCATTAGCCAGACAAAGGCTGAATCGATTTTGACTTTATCATTCACATAAATCACATTTTCAGCCATGATGGGCAAAATCTGGCATACTTGTGTGGGCTGAGCACTGTTTTTGCCACAATATGATCTGAGTCACTTTTGAGGCTGTGCAGGTTTTGCTAACTGCTCAACCCTTAGGAGCATCAGTGCAGCTCTGTCTGAGCACGCTGGGCTGTTAAACACTCGGCATCAGCTAAATTTTCACACATTTATCACTCCTTTTGACCAGATTACCACAACAGGCCCCGTTTCCCAAAAACTCCCACAGCTCAGAGCCGTTAGCCTAACAAGGTCAGAGCAAATCTTTGTAAACTCAGCCTGACATTGTACCAAACAGATGTAGCTCATGAGAGGCTATTAGCCTCAGTAATATCACATTAATATCACTACAGGAGGAAGTCGTTGGGATAGACTGACAGAGATGTTTTGTGTAGGAAATTGTTTTAGCAAAAATAACTATGTTTGGCATTATATAAGGTCAGTTTGAGGTTGTAGAATGTGTGAGGGTGTGTTCACAGGACCCTTTTAGAGCCCTGAAAGGCTCGCTGTGGTTGAAAGTTTGTCGGTGTACAGTTAGCAGAACTGTCAACTCACTGTCACTCATCAGCACTTTCTAATGAACAAGAATGAATTTCTCACAGTTACAGAACTACTGAACATCCAAATATCACTACTGTTGGGAAAAACCTTGTATCTCCATTTACCCTGTGCCTCAGGGAATGGACCATCATTACAGGTCTTGTCCTTTCTCTTTCTCCTTCTTCTTCTCCTCCCTCACACACAACTGTGCATCTATGTATCTATCTAATGCATCTCTCTCTCTCTCTCTCTCTCTCTCTCTATATATATATATATATATACATATATCAATTTAATTAGGTATTTTATATAATATAAAGTTATATGTGACATATTTGCACTGATTCAGATCAATTACTGACCACTGAGTGGGTGGAGGATTTCCTGCAGTAATTTTGTATGAAGATTTTTTATTTTCCACAACTTTCAAAGGTATCTAGTAATTTCAGCGTTAGTTATAAGTTGCTCCCCCCCCTCTCTGAATCTCTCTCTTTCTTCCTCTCTTTCTCTCCTTCCCTCAATGCTCAGGCTGGTTCACAATGAGCTTCAAAACCAAATCACATCTCAGCGCTGTAAGACAAGAGTTTACAAAGTCACCCCCCCCAAACACACACACACCCAACAAACAACCACACACTGTCATACAATCACTCACTCACTCACTCACACACCAGAGACACATAATAATCTTCAGTCTCTGCAGATGACTTGAGAGGTAAGTTAAAATAAATAAACAGCAACAAAGCTGATGCACCATGGCCTTAAACTTAAGTTAAATATTGCTGCTTTCATTGTTAGAGTCTGTCTCTTTGCATTTGTAGTAAAACAGTTTGTTTTGCTTTTGCCATCATTATTGTACATGTTGCAACTAATCTTTTGATATTTTTAACTATATGATTAGGAGTAATTCTAATGTTTTGGTGGCATGATTGAGGAACTTTGTGTTTGTATTTGTGTAAAAGCAGTGAAATCGGGGTCAGACATGATTTTGTGCATCATTTATAAATTTGAACTTAAACACAAACTGTTTAATACAGCCTTTAGATTAATGAATTCAACTCTTTTCTCTATTTGTTTATTTACTGACCAAGGTAAATTTTGCATTACAGAGGGAATGAGGTCATGTATAACCTTTTTTGATTTGACAGAGCACCAAAATAAATCTTAGTAAATTAAATATGACCTGTTTTGGGAATTCTAATGTAAACTGAAATCTTTTAAAAGCATTGACTGATTTTAGTGATTTATACCTCAAAATACTGACTGAGAGTCCTAGTCTACCATTGCTGAAGGTCAGTCCAATCAACATGTGAGTTGAAGTTACAGTCACAAAATGTGAAAGAACGGCAAAGATAAGTTGCATTCAAGGTGCCCTGCAGCTGCCCATGCCACAACAAGTTTGGGGTAAAAACCCAAACCTCAGGTTTTGGCATCCTAACTGAATCACACACAGGTGTGTGTGTGTGTCTCTCAACTGCTCAAATCGGTACAAACACAGGCAACAGAATGGCTGCGGACAAACAAAAAGAGAAAACACATTTAGTTTATTAGTCTATTTTTTTGTTTTACATTTAAAAACATTTTTTTTTATTTCATTACCAGACAAAAGTTTGGACTGAATATTGCACGATTAATTATCTTAAGGAAATTTATTGTTTTACTTCTGCTTAAATGCAAAAGAAATCCATTTTAAGACAAATAAAAACAGTGAATTTGAGGTCTGTGGTTTTCTGTGGCTTTTAGGTTTCTTTAAGGTTCCTCACACTCACGTTTCTTTTTTAAAACAAGATTCTTTAGAGAACCAACATTGTTTTTGATCTATTTCTTTTTTTTTTCAAGATTGAAGGTCTCAGCATTTGTGGATCTTCTACAATCCTGGTGGCTCCATATGACATTGCTTGTGAGGGAGTTTCCAAAATAGTTTAAAATATAAGACAGATAAGGTTTTTTGTTTTAGCACACTTTTTAGTGTCCGCATAAGTTATTAGAGACTTTTGAGACGTTAGTGTTACTACAAAATGGTAAACAGTAAAGAAAACCCTTCTTTGAGTGAATGTGCCCAAACTTTTGACAGGTACTATTAAATGAACTGCTTAGTGTTCCAGTGCTTTTTGGGGGTAATTCTGGCAAGTAAATAGTTTCCTCATTTAAATGTGAATTAAGTGGTTCTCAAATTACTAAAGTAATTATGGATAATAAAAGATGTGTGCTTTGTTGTGCACTATTGTTGTGTGAACTGCTATGCAAAACAAAAAACAAAAAAAAACAAAAAACACACACACACCACACATACTGCAAACACCTGGTGAGATAATCAAGATTTTATGCAGAAAACTTGTTTAAGTGTTTTTTTTCTGGCTCTGGAGATACCCCTCCTCTCCCCACCAAGAGGAACATGGGTTTGCTTTGTTATTCTGTTTTAGACCCCTTTTGTTTCTTCTCTCTTTTCAGACATGCCTCGATCTTTTTTGGTCAAGAGCAAGAGGGTGGGATCTTGTTCAACACGCCCCACGCACTGCCATGCCAATGACCATGATAGACACTTTGAAGCCTCATGGAAACCCAATCGGAGCCCTTCATCTGACGGCCTAGACTCCCATCAAATAGGAGCAGCAGCTTCCACAACACTGGGTTACACCCCAGTTCCATGGGATTCTACAACAACCAACCCTGATTCTGCGTCTCAGGCTGAGAACTGGACTCCCTGGACACCAGGTAGCCTTAACAGTGCTTCTGATTACATGGTTTCTGGTCAAGAGATGAATAAAAAAAGGCTTAAGACTTCATAAAGACTTTCATGACACCTGAAATAAGAAAGCATTAACATTTATAAGGGTTCATATCAAGTGCCAGCTGTCATTAAGGCTCATTTAATCATTTTAATCATTACCTGGCTAAATTAGGTAATTGGGTACTGGGTAATTGGGTACTGGGTAACACACACTGATTACATATTACCTGACGTCAACCCACATAAACATTTATTAATTATTGCAAGTGCCAGTTGTCATAAAGGCCAATTCAATCAATTCAACCCAGAAAATACTTGTTGAAACAAGCCTTCATGAATGTTAATGCAATTTTATGTCACTTATCATGAAAGGTCCTCATGGGACCTTATGAGTATCGGCCCTCAGTGAAGTGTGCCCAAAACAATCCAGCATAGAACACAGAACTCTAATATTGCAGCCAAACTGACTGCATCCCAGCTTTCTGATTGGTCAAAATGTTTCCATCACAACATGTAAAGAGGCCATTGTATTTTACTATCCACGTAAAAAACAACAGCGGAGATTCAAACTAACACCTGCGAAGTTCAGGCACTACTCTCTGTTTGGGCTAAAGATACATCATTGCCAAGTTAGCTGGGTTAGGTTTTGTTGTATGGATAAAGAATGCAGAAAAAAAATTATTAAAATCTCCAACAAGATTATAAATATCAAAAGTGGCTTGACAGAAAAAAACTTTCCGCTGGTGTGACTACATGGACTCCAGTTTTGGGACAGTGACCAGCCATAAACTTTGGGAGGAGAACTGATTCAGAAACATCGTTATCGGGCTGAGATACACTTCCGTTCCACTGCAGTGCAGGTTAGGTACAGCATGGTTCCTGTATGTCTATGGAAAAGTGCTTTTAGGTTTCATTCTTTCAGTCAAACCCATGTTCAGCTGTACAATAACTAACCTTACGTGTTCCTTCAGGACAGTTTGGTGGGGAGGATGGGTCTGTGCCGGCGTGGCCACCTCCTCACATGCGGACTGTTGGGACTCTGAGGGACCGAGAACAGGAACTTGAGAGACTGGTCCATGCTCTTCTGAGCCACAGACTGCAGCTCAATATCAAAACCCCTCTGTGTGAATGTCCACTCTGCGAGAAGGTGGGCAGACTTTTCAGAACCTTTATAGCTTCTCAATTCTTCTGGTCTGTACAGAGTTCTAACCCTAACCCTAACTCCTCAGTGCACTTTAGAATTCTTTTGCATGTTTTAGAACTCCTTGAAATTCTTTTGAACCCTCCCGAACTCTTTGGAATTCTCTAGAACTCCTCTTCAAAAACATTTACAATTTCTTTAGAACTTTTTTATAACTCCTTCAGGCATTTCAAAACTCTTCAGCACTCATTAGAACTCTTAAGAGACCATCAGAACTCCATGAACCACTTTAGAACGCTTCAGAACTCTTTAGAATTCTTTGGCAAGTTTGAATACCCTGTGCATTTTTAGAACTCCTCAGAATGCTTGACAACTTGTCAGATTTCATTCAAACTCTTCAGAATCTTATAACTTTGACTAATTAGTTGCATGTTGAAATTCTTCAGAGCTTTGTGCAACACTGTCAGATTCCTTCCGATGTTCTTCTAATAACTGCTGTACAACTAAGCTTAAACTTCACATGAAAGGATCAATACTGCTTAAATTGTATTGCTTACTTTATTACAAATTATATTTATATACCAGTGCCTGGTCCTCCCCCCCAGGTCCTGTCGTCTGCCCTTGGCTTGGTGACCCACCTCCGCAGGTCACATGTTAACAGAGTGGCTGTTCCCTTGACTGGATCAGCCATTAACACACAGCATTACGGGCTCCAACCCCCTCAAGGATTCTACAGCAGAACTAAAGTGAGTCTGCTCAGTGTGTGTGTGTGTGTGGAGGCAACTGTAGTAAGCCTAACAGATGAACAAGACATGTCTCTGTGTTTGTGTTGCAGGAGCGGAGTTTCGGTTGTAAGGTCTGTGGGAAGGTGTTTAAACGTTCATCCACTCTGTCCACTCACCTCCTGATTCACTCAGACACAAGGCCATACCCCTGCCAGTTCTGTGGAAAAAGGTTCCACCAGAAATCAGACATGAAGAAACACACCTTCATACACACAGGTCAGACATACACACATACACACACACACTGGGTACTGCGTAACTGGATACTAGGTAACATACACTGATTACTTATTACCTGACAAAACTGGGTAATTGGATACGGGGTAACACACACTGATTACTTATCACATGTCTAAATTGGGTACTAGGTATTTGGGTACTGGGTAGCTTATGCTGATTACTTATTACCTGGGTAAACTGGGTAATTAGGTACTGGGTAATCTGGTACTGTGTAACACACATTTATTACTTATTACGTGAATAAATGAGGTAATTGGACACTGGGCAATTTGGGTAAATTAGGTACTGTGACCAGTAATTTCTATCTTATTCAAAAACTCTAATCTAATCTGATACATTGTATATTATTTTAGACTATTTCTGCTTTTATACATGTTTTCTCCCCAGAAAGTCTAGTAAACTGTTTTACACTGGGCAAATGCTGATGTTTTTTTGAGGTTCAAAGCAGTAAAAGACAATGGTCCAATCTCCTCTCTTACCTTCTTATCTGTCCCAAAACCACATTACTGTTATCAGTCACAGTGACACAGTGGTTGTGTAGTTTACAAGCATAGTGAGTAAAATAAGAATAACAAACTGATTTATTGAGGCTGCCTGGTCAAAAAGTCATCTTTAAGAATATCCAAGTGTCTGTAATCAGATTACATCTGTTTCTACTCCACTTTTCGTAGGTTCATTTACAGACTGTATCCCTCAAATCTACATTATGGTTGTCCATAGCTGTTTTTTGCATGGACAGTAAAAAATAATGGACTCTTTCCCTGTTGTGATAATATTTTGACCAATGAGAAAGCTGTGATATAGTCAGCTTGGTTGCTGCCCACTTTCGGCCCTGTTGTTGAGTAGCTCGGGTTTGGCTCAGGT
Organism: Alestes dentex; assembly: GCA_037576975.1. Taxonomy (NCBI): domain Eukaryota; kingdom Metazoa; phylum Chordata; class Actinopteri; order Characiformes; family Alestidae; genus Alestes; species Alestes dentex. The sequence continues at coordinate 8,524 of JBBIGA010161334.1, read as the reverse complement.
ATGAGTCACTTTACTCCTAATAGAAAAACATTTGCCTGCAGTATGGCATGGTTTCTTGTGCCACTGTAAAAGCACCATAAATTATGAGGAGGGGCTTCCATGGATCAGACTAGTTTGTCCAGAATGTCCTAAAGATACTCAACCAGACTGAGATCTGAGGAATCTAGTTACTTGAACTCTTTGACATGTTCCTAAAACCATTCCTGGACAGTTTTCGGTGGGATCGGACCAAACGGGTGAGCCTTCACACCCCATGCGTTCACACCCCCAAAGTATCTTGTTTGTAAAAAAGTAGTAGAAATTTTGTGAGCTGGTGAGGAGAATACAGGTTCGGTTTCAGATTTCTGGTTGATGCCTCCAGCCATTGCTTGGATTTGTAAAACTCCATCAGCAGCTCCTGATTTAATTTAGTACTGACTGAGTCCAACCAGGTTTCTCTGTACATAAACTCACTATTTGTATGTATATTCTTTAGTTTTGGTGTGTTTAGTGATATTAATGTGAAAAAACACGCATCTAAGCCATTTTAAGGATTATTTTCGCAGGTGCCTAAGATGTTTGCAAAGTACTTTAGGTGTTTCTGATAAACTGGCCACTTTCTCCCTCACTTCTTTTGTCTTCTCAGGTGAGAAGCCCCATGTATGTGTGGTGTGTGGCAAAGCGTTCAGTCAGAGCTCCAACCTGATCACACACAGCAGGAAGCACAGCAGTTACAGGCCCTTCAGCTGCCCCCAGTGCTCGCACAGCTTCCAGAGGAAAGTGGACCTGCAGCGCCACCTGGAGAATCAATGCACTAATAACAGCATCAGCTCTGCGTTTCAGAGCAGCTGAACATTCCTGCTGCATATATTTTCGAACATTATAGTTGATAATTTTCCATTTTTTCATCATATTCAGTAAAGCTTGCGCTCATTTTCTATTTGGCCAGTTCTAAGCCTATCTGCAAATGTAAACAGACGCCTCCCCCAAAAGCTCCACTACTGCATAAATACTGCCCTCAGGCTCTCAGGGTCTAAAGCATGTTGCTGAACTGCCTTTAGTCAATATTTTTTTTAAGTGTTTTATAAATAATAGATGTGCTAATAAAGGTGTAATAAAGGTGCTTTTACAGTTTTCACACAAACACACAGGGATTTGTTATGAATGATTCAAAATTAACTATATACATATATAGTAAGACTTATTCCAAATTATAATCAAATTGGGTGGAAATCTAAAGATATTAATTACATGTATACAGCATCTTCTGAGAAGGGAATTTCACAGCGTGTGTAATGGTCTTCATTTTGTCTCAGGGTCGTAAACATGACGCTGAAATGCCTTCATTCAGTATTTTTGAAGTATTTTATAAATCATGAATGTGCTAATAAAGGTATAAATGACCTTTATGTGGTGCTTTAAGCATTGTCTCACGCACACACACACACACACACACACACACACACATATATACATACACTTCACAAGCCGGGGATATTACAGATTTTAATGTCACTTCGTCACTAAAGGGCAAGTGAAAAACACTGAAGCGCATTACTCACAGTCACTGTACACATAAACCACTGTAGAGCACCAGTCAAATACCTCCATCTAATTGCAGTGGAGTCCATAAGTCTGAGACCCCTAGTGAAAATGCTTCTATTGTGCATTCTTATCTAATTTAATACAGTATTGTTCTTTACAAATTATATTACAATTACAAGTAATATTAACAATATAAGGGTAAGGCACAATTTTCGAAATTTTAAAGATTTTCTTTTTGCTTTAATGACTCCAGGATTGTTAAAAATCTTCTTTAGTGGAACTGTTAAGACTTAAAAAAGTCAGACCTTTATTAATGCCTCATAAAGGTCAGCATGTGCCTAAATCTGAAATAGATACCTACAAACATTTAATCTTCAGTTTACTTTTAATTTTAATTCTGTTGTTCATTTCCAGCTATAAATAGAAAAAAATAACAGTTTTTCAATGCAGTCTCAAACTTTTGGTCCCCACTGTATACAGTCGTGAGCAAAAGTTTGGGCATCCTGGGACAAATGACATGTTATGGGGATTTTCTAAGTGTAAATAAGTGACACATGCTCTACAGGACACACTTCTGCGCATGTTAATGCATAAGGTCAGTTTATTGACAGTATTAAAGCATAATATGTTGCAAGAGCAATTTTAATTTTAATTTTAATGCTTTATGTAGCAAATAAATTGAAATTATACACTAAAATTGTGTTCTCTGTAGAGTGTGTGTAACTTATTGTCACTCAGAAAATCAATCAAAGCATGTTGCTGCAGACAGATGTAAGTGGTTTCAGTTTTTGCGAAAGGTCTGTGTGTGTGTGTGTGTGTGTGTGTGTGTGTGTGTGTGCTCTTAACCGAGGGATGTGCCAATCAGACCAGGTTAAAACAGACCACAATTTGTGAAGTTGTGAAGTTTATCATGACGTGTGTTTTGCTTAAATGTGTGCAGGAACCTAAAGCCCACTGATGCAAGTGCTCGCACCCATGAACACTCTTACACGTGACTTCCTCCACCGGACTCTGCAAAACAACAGGGATATTACCTCACTCACATGATGAAATTATGTCAAATTCTTCTTTAATACAAACCTGCCTCCAGTCAAAACTGGAATTTAGAAACTGTACGTCACACACGAACACAAACAGAAAACATGCTCCCCAAATGCCACGGTAAACACCCTGTATTTATTGTATACTCTGTCCTGCGGCTTCTTATTTGCACAGTTATTTATTGCTGTCCACCTCAATCTTTGTATTTTTTGCATAATCAATTACTCTGCTGTTAGAATGTAGTATTTGTAATAATACTGTACTGTAACTAGGCTGGTTCTGACATTCACATAACCAGTAATGAAGTACCATAATCACAGAACACCTGACTGGAATCTTGGAAGTCACATTATAAGGCAGGTACTGTTACCTTTTCAAATCAATGATCTAGAAATTTGTATTTCCATCTACACATGAACAATATTGTTAACTATATCCACATCATAAATACAAGGACAGGGTGTACAGCAATACTGAATCTTACTGAATCAACACCAAACGCATTGTGTTCAATATTTTTGAGCACAGAATTGTTAGAATAAAGACATTATCTTAGAATAAAGACATTATCTAGATGCCTGCATCTATACAACTACTGGACTGAGCTTTGCTGCTTCTTATAGCCAGATACAGTTGTAGTCAATCACACATTAGGAAGAAACGACACAGTCAATCCTATGCCAATATCACGTAAGGAATGGAGGACTTGCAGTAGAGAAACAGAAATGATAACCGTTTGAGTTACTCTGTGGTTTTATTTGAATTTTTTTGTTTGAATTTATTGTTAGGGACAATTCAGTAGCCACTGGATGATGTCCCTACTGTCCCTTCTCAATTCTGTGCCCTTGAATGGATGAAATGACAATCAGCACTGACTTGAACATGAACACTGGGAGGGTGAAAGCTTGCATTTACTTCCTCCAAGCCTCACACACCCCTTTTCCACTGCACAGGTGCTGGTTCTCAATTTGGAACTGGGTCCATGTCTTTCCGCTGGAAAAGAGCACCAAAGCTGTGCTGGGTGGTAGTAGCCTCATGGGTAATACACTTACCTGTGAACCCGATGACCACAAATTTGCAGGTTCAAACCCCACTTTCTACAATTGTGTCCTTGAGCAAGACACTTAACCTTCAGAGGTCAAATGTAAGTGTCTGAAACCAGGAACCTGAGTTGCTAACACAATTTTAAGAACACTAACCACCAATTTAGCTATCAGCTGAGAGTATCGTGTTGAGTGATAGGGGAGAGGGAGGGCCACCCTACCTAACCAGAGAGGACTCCTGGCCTCAGATGGCTGCAGCACCACCAGGGATCAAACTTGTGACCTCCCTAAGATTGGAGCTAATGCTTTTATGACTCCAGGGCCCCCCAGAAAACCCCTTTAATCCAGACTTTTGAGGCTGGTTAGACTAAACTCACCCCTACACGGAGCTGCTGGTCTGTTCCAGCTGTGCCATGGGGTTCCAGGAACCAGAGTTGTGTTCCGTTGTCTCCAGGTAACTGCCCCTATGCACAGGCATTGGTTTCCCTGGCAACAGCATCATTCAGTTATCTGACATTTATTTTGATGCAGTAATAATTAAAAAACACAGAAAAAAAAATGTCCTGCAGGTTTTCAAACAAAACATTAATAGCATCCACCCTGTTCCGTGTCCTTTTGGCCATTTCTATACAGAACATACAGAATTAGTAACAACACACACCAGTCTATATATTAGACATGCAGGTTGCATGAGACCAGTCAGTATAGAACAAGCCAGCAAGTGATGCATCAAAATTCAAAGAAAGAAAGTGCTTTTATAACAATGGCAATAGCAATAACAATAACAACAAAACAACAACAACAATAATAATAATAATATATAAAAAAGCTGTTTTATTATACTCTTATGCTGAAGTAGAAAAGAAAGGACTAATTTAGTTTTGCTTAAATTACATCTTGCTTAATAGTATTAAATAACTCCTACATGCTTAAGTCTAGCAGTCTGAGGGGTTTTTTTTTCTAGCAGCAGGCACTACTACCACAAAAAAAACCCATTCCACAACCATCTTTTCCAAATTTTTATTCTCTTTAATTTAATTTAAACGATTTAATAACTTCAGTGCACAGCCTTACAAGTCGACTCAGGAGTTCATTTCACTACATGTTGTACTTGTATAACTATGTATGTGACAGATAATAAATCTTGAGTTTTGAATCTTGATCAAGGTGTTCATTAAATCAGTTAAAGCTAAAAACCATGTAAGCGAAAGACAGTCGAGGGGTGTAAGCTGAAGTGAACCTTCTGTTTGTCCTTCAGTGCTGATCTGCTGCCAGTTAAACTTTTTGAAGGCGCCTCTGCTGATCATTTTCATCCTTAAAATTCAAATAATTTAAGTGTTATATTTTGATATTTTATTTTAGACCTGCTATTTTCATCATTTTTATTTAACTGCTTTTTTCATTGGAAAAAATATGCCTTTTTCTATTTTGATCATTTTTGCCCAAAATAACATCAAAATTTTGATGCATCCTTAGCTTCTACTCTTGGTTGCTATATTAGCTCTCGTTGCTCCAGTGAAAAGCTAAGCATCTAAACGTCAGATACCAAACATGTCTTGACCGATATGTCCTAGACAAAATGAGTAAATTTAATTTTTGGTGAATTGTCATTTTAAAGAGTAAAGTAATTTTTTTTTTAATTTAATTTTCAAATAGGCTCAAATTTCAGGACAGGTCAGAATTTTTCATAATTATTTTTAAATCAACCCATATATACATATTAATACAATATATGATATTTTATAGTCTTATTAAGCGAAATAAAAGAGACAGATTGCATTGCTGAAGTACCTGTGCAGGAGTAGATGCACCAAAATGCCCCCATCAGGCTGATGCCCAGCAGAAATGCAGCAAACACAATCACCAGAACAGGACCAGTATCTGCAACTGGTCACGTAAACACAACAAAACCTCAACAAACATAAACAAATCCAACAACTCATTGCACACACACAGTACTGTGCAAAGTCTTAGGATTTTGCACAGTACTGCACAACCATTTTTCTGAGTAGTGATGGACTTTCTGCCAGTAAATACAAGTTAACATTAGAATAAATGCTTTAAATATATTAAATTATATTAAATTATATCAAGATTTATTTTGTTTATAAAAAAGTACTCAATTTGTTTTTGAGCTGGAGGAGAACACAGGTTCAGTTACAGATTTCTCTATGATGCCTCCAGCCTTTGCTTGGATTTGTAAAGCTATTAAAAACTGGATTCATAAACTATTTAACAAAAACACAGTACAAGAAGAAAAGAGCAAAGGCAAACCATAATGAGACTGAAGACAGGGGCTATTTACTAACTAAACAAATGAGAAACACCTGGGCTGCAGAGGAAACAAAATACATGTGTACATACAAATGAGGAGGCCAGAGCATACACACATGGCTCAGACACATAAACAAAGGTTCATGGAGAATGTAAACAATGACATAGGCAAGAAAACACAGGGAAGCCAAAAAACACACAATCATAACATCACTATTTACTGTATTAATGTTATTTAGACACATTCTAATGTTAGCTTTTAAAAACATATACTGCTCAGCTAAGCAGGTTTTAAATGTAATTTTCTCAGGTGTCTTTTTCTCAAGAGACTTTTTCTCAGTACTGTACATCAGAAAGCACAGAGGTGTGTGCAAGTGTTCTCACCACTGTCCGAGGACCAGTGCCTTGACATCTCTGTTTTTGTCACTCTGGAGTTTTTTCCGAGCTGACCTGTCAACACACACACACAAACATAGTTATAGGATACTACAATTTCATCTCATTAACTCAGGTTAAGCACAATATTGAGACTGACCAGCAGGGGGAGGCAGCAGACCAGCCAATCTGTCAGTCGGGGAGTAGGTGACCAGAACTGGCCTGGACAAATTTCTGTAGTCACACTGAAAGAGAGAGACAGAGAGAGAGGGAGAGAGAAGGAGGGAGGGAGGGAGAGACAGGTAGGAAGGGGGGGAGGCAGGGAGAGAGAGAAAGAGAGAGGGAGAGATGGAGAAAAGGGAGAGATAGAGAGAGATAGAGGGCAAGAGAGGGAGGGAGAAAGAGGGAGGGAGAGATATTCATACTCAGCGGTCATGAACACAAGATAAATAATCCTGGACTACCACACACTGTTTTTGCACACACTGAGATTTTCTACACTTGCACTTACTATTTGCTTCAAATACACTCAATATTCTTTGCTAACAAATACATTTACAGTATGTTTACCAAATGAGTTCCTTTATTAGGAAGAAAATGAAATATTTATATTCATCACTACTGATCTACACCAAAAATAATTAAAATGTGGATCACAAGACAATTCTTTTTTTTAGCTTCTTCTTTTTTTTTTTAAGTATGACTAGGCATTTACCACATTTAACAGGATGAAATGAATTACTGCATCTGACTGAACTTGTGTTTGCTTTTTCACCAGTGTTACTTGAAGATGTGGAAACCGACTGTAGTTTCACATTCTAAGACATGTTTTTGACAAAACTATAAATGTCACACCATCCAAAGAGGTATTTAGACTTAATAAAGCATCTAGATGTGCTTGTCAAAAGTTTTTTTGCACTGAAACATATTTTGTAAACCAACTGCACTGTTAAAGTTAACAATCTCTGTCCACTGGACCACCGAAGTGACTTTTTAATACAACTTTGCCTCCATTTTAATACAACTTCAATTATAACTATTTAAACAGATTAAAAAAAAAAAAGTGTGTAACTTCCAGTAATAATATAATTGCTTCAAGCCCAGATACATTACACAGCATTCAAATATTGAAAAGTTCAAGTCTCACAGTAGTTCAAGTTTCCAGTAGAATTTACTGAACAGTATTCACATATTTGAACATTCTGATCAAGGCACTTCAGGAAATTTCACCCATCACAAATTCTGGGCAAGAAAAAATAAACGTCGTGTGGATTGCTCACTTATGCCAAATTATACAGGCATGATGCACGGTAAGGATTTTGATTTTTTCTATCTCTAATGTGTTTGTGTGTCCACTCTGTCAGACTAAATGCTATATATGTCCAAGACATGAAGAGCTAACCGCTAAAGGCTAAGCACAAGCATGTTTCTTCGTAATGCTAAGATAATTTGGGGATTATTTAGCCGTTAGTTTGGACTATCTTTGTTAACTCAGGATCATGTTGTACAGAATTATTAGTAATACAGAAGTATTACTGCTGTTCCATATATATGGTATTACATATATATTTCTGTATATGATTTTTTTTTTCAAATTGCACGCAAAAAAGCTAAAAATAATAAATTGCACAAAAACGCACACCTTAAAAGTAATATTTTATGCCCCCATGATCCACATGCTGTTTATCTGATATATCGCGACTCTCACACGGAGCTTCAGTGCTCACTCAAATGAAAGGTTCCCTTCCCCTAGCGGTGCAGCAGTGAAAAATGTACCCCCTTAAACAGTGTCCAGCTCCACCACTTTCCGAATGTTGTTTAGGGTATTTAAACTGGTACTGCGGTACACGAAAAATTCATTTTATAACAATAATAAAAAGTTTTTCGGTATGAACCGGTATACCGCCCAGCACTAATGCCTAGAGAACAATGTTCCAACAACAGTAAACCCCCACTTTAACGCGGATCAGCAGTCCCAGTTTCAGTCCACTGCGAGAACCGAACTAACAATTTTTTGCGGAAACCCCCACACTAATGCGGAAACTGCAGATATCCTTCGCATTTCTTTTGCTTTTGTGACGTACGGGCCTTGTCCGCCAGGCCCCCTCGTCCTTGTGCTGGGTGGATAAGCACCACACCCAAACATAAACAACCCTGCACGAGGACGAGGGGGCGTGGCGGATGAGGCAAGGACGTCACAGCTTTTTTCGTGGCAATATATAATTTTTCATGCATTTTAGTGCTAAATTATTAAGAAAAATATAATT
>JBBIGA010161324.1:0-17410 GCA_037576975.1 Alestes dentex | reverse complement strand
TGTAAACTTTTGATCAGGGTCATTTGGGTAGTTTGTGTTGTGATTGTGATTTAAAAAGAGTAAACACAGTTGTTTGATGATAAATGACTTCAGCCAAACACTTACCATGAGTGAAAGAAAAGTTTTTGTGTTATCTTTCATATTCTCTGGAAAATGGTTAAGAAATCATCAACTCTGCCAGGGTATGTAAACTTATGAGCACAACTGTACCAGCATACACAGGAATTCACTGTCATCGGTATTGATGGTTTTCTGTTAGAAAAAAACAAGAGAATGGTTGTTGGACCTGATCATAACTGCACTGATCATACAAGACATGTATGCTAAAAAATCTGCATTGATTCAAATGTGTACGTAATTTTCACAATTTGATTAATTGTGTTGATGTACTGCTGTCAGGTCTCAACAGCGGCAACCAGGGGTCGCTCTTGGTTTAGTTTGGGGTTTTTGTGTTTTTGGTTTTGTGTCTTTTATTTTGATATCCTGAGTACACCAGGTTTGAGTTAGTCTGAGTTATCAGTTCCAGCTGCTGGTGTACTCAGGAGTAAGAGTATGTGTTTGATTATTGGTTGATGGGGTTTTGGGGTTTGTGATTGGTTCAAGGTTTATTGTGTAGAGTATTTATGTTCAGTGTAGGTGGACCTTGGTTGTCGGTCCAACGTCGCCCTGGCTCACATTAGAGTAGTCCTTTTGGTTTGTTGATTCTGTCCCTCGCACCTTTTGTTTTGTTTATACTTTGAAAATAAAGATTCCTAAGCATGGAAGTCTGTGTATGCGCCTGTTTGCAGATGGACTGACCTCAAAAATGGGCACAGAGAAGAGCCAGCCGAGAGAGAGCCGGCCCCGAAGGAACTCGTCCTTGGAGCCGCGATTCTTGCCTTGATGCAAGGGAGTGATGAAGAGTTTACATGGAGTGAGGCGGACTGGATCCAGTTTGGGAGTGAGCCGGTGAGGAAGAGCCGGTTTTCAACTGCTGAGCTGTTGTGTGATGGGGAGTCGGAGGACGAGGAAGCGGACCTGGGCTTCTGGTGGGACGGGTGGATCGTCGGATCCCCGATCATGGATCCGGAGGGTATCGTGGACCCCCTCCTTAACTCGAACATGGAGGAGCTCCCGCTTGGGCTCGCCGGTAGGCAAGGTGGGAGATCCGCGGAGAAGTAGTGTAAGAGACGGGTCCACGTCGCTCACGTCGACCACCCCATTGCCAGCTGCCCTTGAAGCCAGAAGCTTCCTCCAGCGCTCCACCACTCTGGCTCAAGCTCTTAGCTGGTAACCTCACTCTAAGCGGGTTCCAGTACTAGGACCCTGAGCAAGTCATAAATGGAGGTGTGGCTCCAGCTACCAATGCGCCGTGTAATGCCGCCCACAGCAGCATCCGGGGGACCAAAGACCCTGGTCATGCTAGCGCTTCAGCTGCTACCATTGGGGCGTGCACATTCCAGCATGCTGCAGAAAACCACCGCCGGGCAAGAAGGTCTTGCAGCTGCTGCAACGCGAGAGGGTCTCGCAGCCGATGCAGCGCGAGAGGGTCTCGCAGCCGATGCAGCGCGAGAGGGTCTCACAGCCGCCCCAGCGTGAGAGGGTCTCGCAGCTGACGCAGCACATGAGAGCCCTGCAGCCGCTGAGAGAGGACAAGAATGTGCACGAGGGAGCAAAGCTGCACTCCAATGTCCCTGGCCTATGCCGAGGCAGCTCCAGTTTCCAAGCCAGCACGCTCTTCTCCCAAGCCAAGCTGCCGCCGCCGCGCCACTGAGCCAAGCCGTTGCCGCCGCGCCGCTGAACCAAGCAGCCGCCACCTCGCTCCAGGGCCTAGAAGCCCCGGCTCTCAAAGGGGTATGTGTGGCTCCTGTTCCGGTGTCGAGATGGCTCCAGCCTCCCACGCCAGCCCCACAGCCGCTTCTGCCCCCCTTCTGGCTCCCAGACAGCTTCGGCTTCCCATGCCGGCCCCACAGCAGCCTCTGCCTCCTGTGCCAGCCCCAAGATGGCTACAGCCTTTCACACTGGCCTCACAACAGCCTCAGCCTCCCGTTCCTGCTCCCAGATGGCTCCGGCCTCCCATGCCGGCCCCACTACAGCCTCAACCTCCTGGCTCCCTGACAACTCAGGCCGCCTGTTCCAGCTTCGTGACAGTTCTTGGTGGGTGATCTAGAGATAGAGAGGCATTTAGAAGCTAGTGAGGGGCTTTGTGCAGCTTTAGAAGCTAGCGAGGGGCTTAGTGTAGCACTAGAAAGGCCTTTAGAAGCTCCCTCTGTTTAGCCGCAGAGGGGCTCTTAGAGGGGCCCTTAGAAGGGCTGTTAGCCGCGGAGGGGATAATAGAGGGGCCTGAGTTAGCCACAGAGGGGCCCGTGGCTGCCACAGAAGCTGAGGGTCTTTTTTGGGGGGGGGGTACTGGGGTCTTGGAGGGCTCTGGTGGAGTCCACGGAGAGGGCTCCACTCCCGAGAACACCGAGGGGCTCCCGCTGTCCTCCCCTCCTCTGCTGTGTGGGTGTTGTTGGGGTCTGTGCGCGCCCCGGTGGGGTGCTTTGGGGGTGTGTGTGTGCTGTCAGGTCCCGACAGCAGCCACCAGGGGGCGCTCTTGGTTTAGTTTGGGGGTTTTGTGTTTTTGGTTTTGTGTCTTTAATTTTGATATCCTGAGTACACCGGACTTGAGTTAGTCTGAGTTATTAGTTTCTGCTGCTGGTGTACTCAGGAGTAAGTGTATGTGTTTGATTATTGGTTATTATTTGGGGTTTGTGGTTCAATGTTTATTGTGTAGAGTATTTATGTTCAGTGTAGGTGGACCTTGGTTGTCGGTACACCGTCGCCCTGGCTCACATTAGAATAGTCCTTTTGGTTTGTTGATTCTGGCCTTCGCACCTTTTTGTTTTGTTTATACTTTGAAAATAAAGATTCCTAAGCATGGAAGTCTGTGTACGCGCCTGTTTGTATTGCTGGGAAGAAGGGAAACGTGACAACTGCCAAAAAGTCGGTACACCTGTGAAATACAGCTCCAGAAAAAAATGAGACCATGGCAAAAATGTTCAGTTTCTCAGGTTTTTTCTTTTATAGGTACAGGTATTGAACTGAACAGCTTTGCCTTAGTTTTTAAGAACTGCTGACAATATGTCTCTTATTAATTTTTATGGATATGTCTTCATAATTTTAAAGGAAATGGAAATACATCAAAATAATTACCTTTGATGCACTTCTAGGAATATTTTGAATCAAATATTTCAATCAATAATATCACCTGAATCAAATATTTAAATAAGATTTGATTCAGGTGATCATAAAGCAGAATGAGGTGCTTGTGTTGGAATTTAACAGACACTAGCATGGAATGGTAGTCATCTCATAGAGATGCTAGTTGAAATATATTGCAATGGTCTCACTTTTTTCCTGAGCTTTATATCAGTTTTTTAAACAACTATTATTTGTATTCATATGAGTCTTTCATTGGCCTTGGAGAACACTGTAGACCAGTAAACAGCAGTTAATTGTGTGTACAGTAAATCCTGATTCTTACATTCAGTCTTACTGTAACCAAAATTCGATGGGCTCACCACAAGACACATAAAATCACAGCTGCTCCCCTCACTGGACCCCCTGCAGTTTACGTATCATCCCAGATGCTCTACAGATGATGCCATCACCACTACCCTTCACTTGATCCTCACTTTGACAAAAAGGACCCTTATGTGAGAATGCTGTTCATAGGCATTTAACACCAATACTCCTCAACATCTCAGCATCATTGGAAAGCTGAGGCAGCTGGGCCTGAGAGCCTCCCTAGATTTACCATGGTGTTCATCTGAACAATAAACTGGATTGGAGTCATAACACAAATGCCCTATACAAAAAAGGGCAGAGCAGGCTGTACCTGCTGTGAAGGCTCAGGTCTTCTGGAGTGAAGGGGCCACTCCTAAGGACCTTTTATGACTCTGTAGTGGCATCAGCCATCTTTTACGGTGTGGTCTGCTGGGGCAGCAGCATCTCTGCTGGGGACAGAATGAGACTGAACAGGCTGATCTGGAGGGCCAGCTCTGTTCTAGGATGCCCTCTAGACCCAGTGGAGGCGGTGAGTGACAGGAGAATGGTGGCTAAGCTGTCGTCTCTGTTGGAGAACATCTCCTACCCCATGCAGGAAACTCTGACAGCACTGAGCAGCTCCTTCAGTGGCAGGCTGCTGCACCACGATGTGGGACAGAGAGATTCCGCAGGGCTTTCCTTCCACCTGCTGTCAGACTGTACAACAAAGACTTTGCAGATGACCACACACACATGGACAAACACACACGTCCAATAAACCATGGTAGCTTCTCTTATGTGCAATATTTACTTGTTCAATTTTTGGGGTGGAATTATTAAATGTGCAATTTTTCTGATTATTACTATTTTTCTGTATTACTATTGTTTTTGTCAATGCCTGTCACTCCATTGTGTATCTGTGCATGTGTATGTGTGTGTGTGTGTGTATCCACAGTGTTCTTTATATTTATATGTCCACATATATACATACATATACTCATTGTGTACATACATACATACTTATCTAAGTTTACATATAGTTTACATATACATACTGTGGACATATACTGTCCACTTCCTGCTGTCCACTTCTCCAGTACCACCATGCTGTTCACTCTGCTGCCCCCCGACTGTGCAGCAATGCACAGCTTAAACCTCATCGTCATGTTCTCCAATTACACAACCATGGTGAGTTTGATCAGAGCGAAAAATTAGGTCACATATAGTGAGGGAGTGTGATGTGTAACGGGCTGGTGCAGCCAAGAACCTGTCTCTCAACGTGGACAGAACAAAAGAGATTGCCGTTGACTTCAGGACGGCATGCTCCGAACATTTCCTCAGTGGAGATCATACAGAGCACCAGGTTCATTATACGGAGAACCTCACTTGGACCATCAATACCAGCTGCATCACCAAGAAGGCTCAGCAGAGTCTCTCTGAGTAGAGTGCAGCCCTCCCCCAGTCCTTACCACGTTCTACAGAGGGACTACAGACAGAATTCTCTGTAGCTGCATCATGGCTTGGTGTGGGCTCAGTTTTTAATCACAGAGGATAGTGAGGACAGCTGAGAAGATCATTAGGGTCTCTCACCACTCTGTCATGGACATTTACATCACATGCTGCATCAGCAAAACCTCCAATGTTTTGGACCCCACACACCCCTTACACACCCTCTTCTCAGTACTCCCATTTTGCAAAAGGATGCGTAGCATACAGGACTCCACTAGCAGAATGGGAAACAGTTTCTACCCTCAGGCCATCAGACTCCTCAATTAGAACTGAATCATAGACTGCACCCACACACAGACACACAAAAACACACATTCATGCACAATCACATCCCTGAACTAAACCTTTTCCTCTCCTGACACAATTCACATACACACTAAGCTGTTTTGCCATAAACAAACAACTGCCTCTGTAAATATGATATATCGTATATTACTAATTTATTATTAGGACATTCTCCTGCTGCTGGTATTATTTGCACAGTTACAGTTATAATTTATTGCTGTCTACCTCCAGTCTGCATTTTGCACACTTGATAAATTTGCTGCTAGAGTACAGTATCTATCATAATATTATATTCATTCAAACATCGACTGCACTAAGTGTTGTCTTATTGCTCAGGTTTTTCTTGCACTCTCCTGCTTTCTTTGCATTCTGTATTTTGTCCTGTCTACACTTATGCAGTCTTTTGGTGTTTCTGTTTTTGTTCTTGTGTTGCTCCATTGTCCCGGAGGAATGTTGTTTCGTTTCACTGTGTACTGTCTTTATGGCTGAACTAACAATAAACCTACTTTACTTGGCTTGAATTGATGTGCATCTATAACAGAAGCCCAGCCATAGCTATTTGTGTGCGCGTGTGTGTGTATGTGTGTATGTGTTTGTGGAGGGGGGGGGTGCATGCGTGTGTGTGTCTGTGTGTGTGTGTGTGTGTGTGTTGTGGGGACACAGGACACAGAGGATATTTATCATTTTTAGTATATCAGACACTAGCTTCTATACTTGTATACAAACAATGAAGTTAATATAACAGGACTTTGTGTTTGTGTATGTTTCCCTGAACCTTTTTCAGGCCAAGACTTTAAGCACTGGTGGCTGGCTAAGCATGGATGGTTTTGCTTTGAATCTGTCTCTCCCTGTAATACTACAGTACATTTTGGTGTAATTAAATACTGGCAATTTTACTTGCTTGCTTCAATTAAATATTAGTAACCTTGAGTATAAAACTCCACTTCCAACCTTCCAGTTAGCTGGAAGACTGACTAAACCTAGCTAAATACCAACTGTGTTTTTTACAGTCACCATGCCGAGTGTCGAGCATCAGCTAGAGGGGCATAAAGCACCCAGAACTGAACTGTAGAGCAGTGAAACAGCATCCTCTGAAGTAATGGAGCTCAATCCGACACATTTGAAATGAGCTAAAGTGGTGATTATAATCTAAACCTAGCATCAACATCAGACCTCACTAATGTTCTTGATGTTGAATGCAATCATATTCTCACAGCAATATTCCTTCTCAGAAGAGTAGTGGCTTCCGGGTCAGCTGGATGGTTTAGTGGTTAGGGTGTTGGCCCTGCAATAAGGGGATTGGGGTTTGAATCCCAACTGCTTGGGTCACCGCTGAGGTACCCTTGAGCAAGGTACCGTTCCCCACACACTGCTCCCTGGGTGCCTCACTGGCGGCAGCCCACTGCTTCACTTGGTGAATGGGTTAAATGCACAGAAAAAAAATCACTGTGTGTTTTACTTGTATGACTATGCATGTGACAAATAAAGAATCTTCTTCTTCTTCTAATCTTGCCCCAGTGGACTGAGTATGTATTGTAGTGGAAGAGTAAATACACTCAACTTTATCCTAAGCTATTCATACCCTTGATTTCAGGATGAATACTCGTTGATGGTGTGTCTACAAATGTTTGGACATACTGTGTATTTTCTGTTGTGAGAGCCTGTTGTCTATCTTATTTAGCCAAGGTTAAGAGGTTAGTTTAGGTACCCAATAAGCCCGTAAACTGAAAGCCTGACCTTTGGATCTTAGTTCTTAGTTACTTAAAGTAAAACTAAAAGTTATTTCCTGTGTCAATAAGTGTGTCAATAAATTCATAAAATGTTCTTCATTAAAGCTGCTGTAAGAGCATGCTGTCAGAGTATGTTACAACAGAGGTAAACATCGAGTGTTAGTGTTGGTGTGGGTGCATGAGGTCTGACTACATTTGAGAAACGGCACTTACAAAAATAACAATTAATATGAAACTATCAGCACAACATTGGGGCAGAAAATTGTGCCTCGCACTCGTGGGGCAATACTGCTGACTCTCTTCCGTGGAAAGTAGCTTAGGCTTGTCCAAAAAGTCATTACATTTTTCGTTGGCACTTATTTGAATCAAGCCACTCTTCATGTGAACACAAAAGGAAGATTTCCAAAAAGAAGAAGAAATCTAAGTAAATATAATGCAAATAGTGATAACTGTGTTATATTCCTGAAGCCTAAATAACGCGATTTCTGCCTAAAGTTTTTTAATTCATTGATGCCACAAGTGTCATTAAGAAAAAAGTGTCCCAAGATGAATTGGAAAAGCTACATGTATTTTGATAGTGATAAGGGATCACTGTAAAGCACAACACTTTAGGCTTATTTATCTTTTAACCAAGCTAGGACATTGCATGCTGAAATTACAAGGTGAATGGCAATGTCACACTTTTGTTGTTTTTCTTTAGAGCGATTATATATACAGTAAACCCCCGCTAATTCGCAGAAACTCCAGATATCCTCCGCGGGAGGTTTGAAAGTAGCAAATCTGAGAACGTTATTGATTTCTCATTGCTGCTGATTGGCTGCTGCCCTGTGAAGCATCTCTGGTAGCTGCAGTCCAGAATTTGCCCAGTGGAGCGTCTCGAGTGGTCTCTGTTTTTTGTTTTGTTCTTCTTAAAACCCTGTATTTTTATTACTGTAAATTAATGTTTTACTGTATTTACCCTGTTTTAACTAAATAAAATGACAGCACATACTAAAGAAATACTGCACTTGCATGAATTACAGTACTGTCTATGTAGGGTTATAACGTCTGTGTTTTACATTCTAGCACTGCAGCAGACAGCAGTTCAGTGTATACAGTATTGTACGAATATGGGTTAACCTTTACATTTTCCTTAAGGGTAATATATAAGTCTGAGTTTAAAATGAAATTAAAGTGTTTTGGGAGCATATTTGGGGGCATATTTACACTATAAAAATATGCATTTTTAGGCATTTTTGTACCACATCACACATTCGTTTTTCACTGTTCTTAGGTGCTCTTGGAATGCGAATGCCGGGGGTTTAGTGTATATCTTATATCATAATGCAAAAACAGTTCAGCATGAACAGTAAGTCATTTATTTATGTTATTATTATCATTTGAAGTCAAATTAACAGCCCCATGGTATTGGTATACTCAGTGCTTGAAGTGGGAAAAAATAAGTGCAGGAACGCAGAAAAAAGTGGCGGAACCCAAAAGACAAAAATACAGAAGTTCCGGAACTGTGTTCCGCTGCGTTCCGGCCCACTTCAAGCACTGGGTATACTCTTTTCCTTTTATTCTCTAAGTTCTTTCTCTAGGGAGCTGCGAATAAAATTGAGGACTTTCATATGCAGCAAGAGACTCCATATTGGGCGAAACCGTGCACCACAAAGACATCTCCACAGTGTGTAGGCAAGAGACATTTTATCCATGAGAAGTTTAAGAAGCAGCTCAGGGTAAGCATAAATGTCTTATAGCCTGAAATGCCCAATTGATTGCCATTCAGCTGGGAAGGGTCAGGTAATTATCACCCTTTGTGTCTTGAATCAAGAGTGCTGGAGCAAGAAAAGGCATTAAACTGTGTAGTACCATCTAGTTTGTGGGTCATAAGTCAGAGTAATGAGAGTCAAAGTTGAATGGGAAGGACTTTGAGAGAACAAGGCAGGAACCAACCTTGAATAATGGTAGGCTTGTTCACTCTCACCCCATGCCCATTTACTGTTAGAGCACAGAGAGCCAACTGGATAAAGGCCTGAGGAAAGTGGCAATGGATGAAATTAATTAAGCTCCAGAATAGGCTTCCACTGAAACTCTTATAGCTCTACCCACAGAACTAAGTCTTGTAAAAAATAAAATCAAGAAAACCAATAGGAGCACGAGGGAACAAAGGTCTCCTGGCCTGCTGCATGGTTTCCCAATGACACTATGAACATAACATACAAGCTGTCAGGTGACAGTGAGGCGACCAAGGAGGCACAAAGGTGCTTGTCTGTGGAGTTAAGGCAGAGAAGGCACAGCTACAGGAGAAAGCTGGAGCAAACAGAACAACACCAGGTATGTGTGAAGGGGCCAGTAGCCAGGGGACTAACAGTGATGCTGAGACGGCCAATGAGTTTAACCTGCTTTTTAACAGTAGGCCTCATCCCAGCTTTCGTTGCTTCTCCAGTATGACCCTTATGGCACCCAGTGCTCCTGCTTCCTCCATCAGTGCCTCTCCAGAATATGGCTCTCCATCTTACCTCTCTCCCTCCCCTTCCATCTCACCTGCTAGAGCCTCCACCCCCACTCCTCTTGCCAGTGATGACACCCATGTACCATCCATTACTATCACAGAGGACCAAGTGAGGAGAGAACTACGGTGACAACATCCTGCCAAGGCACTGGGTCCAGATGGCATAAGCCTAGACGTCAATCCATCATGGACAATGCTGATCACCCACTGCACAGTGTGGTGGCTGAACTGAGAAGTACATTTAGCCGCTGACTCACCAGCATAAAGTGCTCCACTGAATGCCACAGAAAATCCTTCCTCCCACCACCATTAGACTCTATAACTCCTCCCTCTGTCACACAATAATCTGTGCAATAACTTGGTGCTACTTAGTTGTGTAAATTCTTATTGGATTTAAATCATTATCATTATATGCATCATTATCATATTATTATGTGCATTTTCTTATTATTAAGTGCAATATCTTATTATTATGTGCAATATCATGTGCAGTTTTCTTACTGGGTGCTAAATCTTTTCATTATGTGTGTCTTATTATGTCTTACCATATAAAATATAATCATATTTATGTCAATATTACTTATTTACTATTACATGCAATAATATATTCCTAACCACAATTTGTGTTGCTAGTAATTCACTTAACTGTAAGTTACTTATCTATAGTAATAATATCTCAGCATTTGTGTTTATAGCATGATGTATTTCATGATGAGTACATTCTGCAGAGTTTTTCTTGCAGTTTTTCAGAGCAGTTTCCTCCGGGATAAATACAGTTTTCTGATTCTGACTCTGATTCTGAAAAAGGCCAATGCTAAGGCCATATACTCGATTCATTTATATAAGCCTAAACCAAAATTTTTCTTTTCAAAAAATGAGTGGCTCAGGAAATGGAGTAGATTGCTTCTAGTTTTAATACTTCTTTGACCAGAAGCCATGTAGCTGTTAATGTCAAATATGATATAAACACATTTTTAAAGAGCAAAACACTGCAAGACAAAGAACATAACGCTGTTCCAAATCTGTTTAATGAAAAGATTAGCACAAGTTTAACCCCTTGACCCCAACGTCACAAGACATTTAAAGAGTCAGGCTCTCACTTTTTTGTTTGTGGTACTGTCACAACGGCTCTATTAGCACTCGTTATACTGCAGCCCCCTCAAGGTCAACTACCCTGACTCCCCTTTGCATTCTCGCTCTTTCTCTCTCTTTCTTTTTCTCTCTCTCTCCAAGATTTATCTTCCCATAGTTTCGCTGGAGAGGAGTTGTCTGACCATGGGTCAGAGATGTGAAATCAGCAGCAAAAAAACAAACATCCTCACTTATCGCCAAATAAAAGAAAAAACAGAGCACAATTATATAAGCAGAGTGTGACCAAGGGACCTCTGCTTTCCCATGTCTCCAGAGCTGGACAACCAAGGAGGCTTTAGTGGATGGTTGAGGTGCGCTGCCATTCTACCCGTAGCTCCCTAGCCCACTGCTCCGCGACTGCTACTATTTCTGTCACTTCCGCTCATGCGTGAACATTTCTCTAAAAATCCTTTCAGTGAAATCTCTTTTATCAGTGGTGCTTTGATTGACATGAAGTTCTAAAACATGCTGTCATAATGCTTATCATAATGTTACAAAGATAAAACTGTTGATATAACCCCTGCAATTATGTTTCTCATTAACATAGTTCAAACACACCAGGCTTCCTTAAACCTGCTCCTGGCGACCCACAGCTCTGCACCTATTTCCTACACCAACATATCTGATCCAGCTCATAAGTGGCTTTGTTGATTAGTTCAGTCAGGTGTGTTAAATCAAGGAAGGCTTAAAACCGTGCAGTTCTGTTGGCTAACCTACACATTTCACTTCTTCACTATATGTCTTACATATTAGCTTTGTAGTAATAACCATGTCAGGGGTAGTAGTTGTCTGACAAAAATCATTAAGATTAATAACTGTGTAATAAGCCTTGGAGGTGTTTTGCCTTCAACTAAACTGATATGTTATTGGTAATTCAAGAGTTCAATATAATACAATATTCACGTTAGTTCAGAAGCAGTCAATTGGTTTAGGGTACTGGATGGCACAGCTGTCTAAGCATTTGTCTTATTATTTGGAGGTCAGGGGTTTGATCCCTGAAGATGCTACTGTCAGGAGTTCAAGACAGCAGAAGTAGCTTTGCCAAACACTTTAGGGGCTTAGGATCACTCAGCACAAAAGCCAACCCACTGATAAAACAGAATTGGTGGTTAGCATTCTCCTTCAAGTGTGTTGAGCCTCCCAGTGCTGATTGTATTTTGTGCTTTCGGGAGTTCTAGCTAGTGGGGGGACTTGAACATGACTAGATTGTGAAGAAAGTTAGGAAAAACAGATACATGTTTTGTGTTTACTTGTGTGTATGGTTTTTACTGGTCACAAACTCATATATACTAAAAAGCATTGTGAAAACTGTATCCCTAAATCATCACACTTATCTAACATGATGCTGAGTTGTATAGATACCTCAAATAGAGTTTGCTTCTGTGGTCATTGGAATAGAATTCCACAATTTAGTTTGGCATATCCCCAAGGGTACACATACAGTGCCCTTTTAGACAAGGTTATGTACCTTTCCCCTGGAAAAGTGATTGTTAAGGTACTCAGCTGGACCATTGTTGTGTTGTGCTTTGATGAACAACAATGTACCCATACAAGAGCTTTTTTATGACAGTGTGTATTGAATTGCATATAAAGATATTAGGTCTGCCAAATATTTAATATAATGAATTGTGATTAATTACAGTGTCTTTTGTAGTTAGTTATGGTTAATCACATTTGTCTTGTTTGTTTACATTTGATAATTTTGTATGTTCCAAACAATGAGTGTACTGTTTATGTCTTGATGTGTCAATGGATACAACTGCTCTGTGATTGCAAACTTCTTGCTCTTATACTAGTATATACAACTCATGGATCTGTTGATTTTGTTGACTCACCAGTACTTTTCCATTAGTGCTGTCCAGCATAATCTGCCAAATTATTGAAATGGTTAATATTATCATGTATTATGCTGGCTTGTAAATGATACTTTGGACTCAGTGTAGTTTTGTAATGATTATACTGACCATTGCAATGGTTGGAGATACCTTTTTAAAAAGAGTCTCAAATGAAATTTATGTAGTTTGGACATTAAGGCTAAAATCCCACAGCAACAACACATGAGCAGCAGAGCTTCAGCCTGCACTACTATTGAGGGTTCAAATGGTCAAGCTAGAAAAATATATATTAAAAATGTAAAACAAAACCCTGTGGCAATAATAATTTCATATGTTAATTTTGACAGAACTAAACATATACACAAGTATGACACAACTAAAACAGTAGTAGCTATGTTGAGTACTGAAGTATGTTTTTTGTCATGAATTTTATGTTATACAGTATTAGAAACTATATAAGCAGGTCTATTTGAGATTTTTTTACTTAGTTTATGTCAGTTTGTGATGATATAGGAATACAGTGATTTGTGAAATTATTGCTGCATTTACACATATATTCAGTCTGTACTATTCAGCTGGCATTCAAGCATTAATAGTTTCCCTTTAAGTGCAAATGAAAGGCATCTGGATGGAACTGACTGCCATTAGTACTGAACACTTGTCTGAACATTGCTGAAGAGGACACATACAAAACCAAGGTGACTAAATCAATGACTGTAAACATTCAAAACCAGTCCATGTCTAGCTTTCACCATTAAGCTAAAATGAGGTATGTTTCTGTTAAGCCTGCAGGTAATAAAATGCAGCCTTTGTTGTCTGTATTTTACACAAGACGGTCTTTATGTGCCATCAGACTCATTAATGTCAGTTTCAGGTTAGTAAATAAAAGCTGTGCCCTGTGTAACCTTGCTGTCTGTAGGATAAGCTCAGTTTTATGCAGCACATAACAAATACAGTGTCAAGTGACATGGTCATGTTGCCCTTGCACAAAAAGACAGTAGATGTGTTTGCTTCTTTACTTCAATAAACAGAGAAACACGTAGACAAAGTTTTAGACGTAAATAGAAAAAAAAGCCTTTGATTTGATTGAAATTCTTGCTAATGGCTTACTGTTATCATTCATCATTAGATCCAATGGCTCAGGAGATGTGGAGACGTCGGATCTTAATATGTCATGTAAGCACAGCTTTTAAGTTCAACAACCTGAAGGACCAAATACAATTTATTTTGATGCATTTGACTGAACGACTCTCATATTGAACTATTCTCTCTGAGAATATATAAGCCTCTTCTCATGCTCTCAATCAGCTTGTTTTTGTAAATGCTCTGAAATTATATAGTGCATAGGTCCGTACCAGCTTTATCTGTGCTTTCACTCATTATGTATCAAAGTCTTGGTACTGTAACTAGACCCTTGGAGGTAAACATGGACTTCATTACATTTCCAAAGAGTTCTTAATGAAAACCACTGAAGGGAATCTGCTCTCCCTAGCCTGGTTGAGTTCACTTCCCCTGCGGTTGTGCAACACTTTCACAATTTGAACCAGAAGGGGAGGAAAAAGTTCCACTGTAATTGAGCCGACCAATGGCCCATCTCCAAAAGTTCAGTACACAATATCAAATCTAAGGTTTCTTAACTCAGCCAGGTTGGCGTGTTAGTTCTGCTTGATTAGACAAAAAGCACTGCAGTTTGTCATACTATCAGATGCTTGGACTCCAGCAAGCTGCAGTAAGCCTCCACTCAAGAAGAAAGGACTCTGACATGTTTATTTGTTTTTAGTCTACTTCTTCGTCTTGGACAGACTGTTACAGATGTTTTACTGCAGAAAAAGAAACAGGGCAAATCAGCGCTTTTCTCGTCCATAGATGCCTCTGGCATGCGTCAAGCTGTGTGCTCGGCATGGTGAATTCCTTGTGGGGGAGTGCAAGGCTATAAAACGCAACAAGGGGCTTCTGGTGTCCTCATACTACTTCAGAACTCGAAGACTGCAAGGTAATTTGTTTGTATTTTTGGTGCTCAGTACTAAAGAAACAGCAAAACAGTTTTGAAAGTATATACAATGCAGTATTTTTGTCTCACAATTTGAACAGATAAAGATTTTGAGCATGTATACCTTTATTCAGCTGAACAAATACAATATTTTGGTATTTCACATTTCATTGGTGATAAACTTTCAGTATTTTTGCATTATAGGTCTTTGGGATTATTTTGACATGCAGTTTTTGGTCAACTGCTTTTTAATATTTTACTCATGCATGCTGGAATAACTTGTAATCAAAGCAGGTAATTTTCTAGCAATACTGAAAATAGCACAATAAAAATCATCTAGCATTAAAGCTAGTTTAAGATGCATGTTTGTTTTTTGCATAAGAAGGTGCCAGCACACTAGTTTGTCTATAATTTCCTTCTTCCTGTCTAGAAAGAACATCAAAAGCCTGTGAAGAGGTTGCAGTCAAACTTCCACCATGACTGGATTGCTTCATTTCAACAAATCACTGGACAATATCTCACTTGAGGAATATGAGCTACATTCACCTTGCCAGATGAGCCTTCCAGTCCAACATCAGAATATTGTAATCCCGGCCATCTACAGCATCATTTTTACCTTGGGTGTTATTGGAAACGGGCTTGTGGTGTTTGTCCTTTGTCAGGCATCTAGCCACAAGACAGTGGCCAACACTTACATTCTCAACCTCGCTTTGTCTGACCTGCTCTTCCTCCTCAGCCTTCCTTTCTGGGCTGTCTACTACTCTTTTGATTATGAATGGATCTTTGGCCAGCTAATGTGCAAGTTATGTGGGGGTCTGCTCACCCTCAATTTATATGCCAGCATCTTCTTCATCACTTGTATGAGTATAGACCGCTACATGGCCATTGTCCATCCACTTAAGTCCCAAAGATGCAGGAACCTATGCAGAGCTCGAGTGGTTAGTTTCTTAGTCTGGTTTGGCGCAGGACTGGCTGCCGTCCCCACCATGTTGTTCCGAGACACTCTTCAAATTGGCAATGTGACCGCATGTGTGATACAATTTCATAGCTCCAGCTGGTTTGTAGGATTGGCTTTGATGAAAAACATCCTGGGCTTCCTGGTCCCTTTCGCCATCATCACTAGCTGCTATTGCAGCATAGGGAGACATCTTTTAAGGGCTTCTGGCCTGGACAAGAACACCAGCAACCTGGACAGAGTCCTCAAAATGGTGGGTGCTGTGGTCCTGGCCTTCTTCTTCTGCTGGTTCCCCTTCCACACACTCACCTTCTTGGATGTACTGGTCAGCCTCAAGGTTCTGGATGCCTGCAAGGTGGGGCAGACCATCAGCCTTGGATTACCCTTCACTATCTGCCTGGGCTTCTCCAACAGTGCCATCAACCCCTTCCTTTATTGCTTTGTGGGCAACCACTTTCGCAAACAGCTTGGAGGCCTTACTCAAACATATTCCTTTAATGTGTCTCAAAAACGAGGCTCCTTCAGTACCAGACTCAGCTCTTTTTCCAGGAAGCTGAGTGACCTCAAAGACTTGGCTCCTCCAGAGAATGGTACAGTATGAAATGACCCTAAGGATTTTAAGGAGTGCTGGTCATCCAAACACTCATGGGCACTGGTTTTAGAATGATGAAAAAGATGATTCAGTTTATTGAGTCCAAAACAGAATGCGCTGAAAAGGTAGAGTCATTGTGTAATAATGATGTGGGTATAATTAAGACTGCAATGACCAATTATTGACTAATCAGTCTTAAAAGAGCTCTCTTAATTGAAAAAAAAACCCCATGATATATGTATATAGGTATATAATCTGTAAAATATATATATGTATATAATATGTGTGTATATACACAGTCTAATGGACACATACTTAGGACACAAACTTAATATGGCTTTTTGTGCAGTTTTGTGTGCACAATTTATAATCATTTGCTTCAGTTAACATACTGGAAAATTTAAACAGGAACAATAAAATGTGGCATTTTGACAGAAGTAACATTTCATGTTTTGATTTTTGTTAAATTCAGCTAATAAACAATAACTGTGCAAATGTGTGTTCTCTGTGTTCACTTGTAATATGACCAGTTTGCATACGTCTGTGTATATACTCACTTGTAAAAATATGACATTTTGAAAAGAATAATAGCTGTATAATGTATTTTTCTAATAAAAGTGGCATTAATCATAGTATACTATTGACATTTATTGTTTATGTAAAGTCCATTCCTATAAAAGGTTTATAAATGCTTTTAGAATTAAACCGGTCATTAATATAAATAATATAAATATAATATAAAATAATATTATATTGTATGTAGGGCAGGTTGCTGACGGGATTCATGGCCGGCCCAAAATTACCATGGGCCCACCGGGCAAATGCCCGGTATGCCTGATGGCCAGTCCAGCACTGATGTAGGGATAGGTCCCGAAACCCGGTACTAACAGGCGCCGGGGTTAATTTTTTAAAGACCGGAGTATCGATAAGCTCTGACGTTACCAGGATTGCTTTCGGTACCGGAGAAATGGAAAGTAAGCTTTCCCTGTTTATCCCACCAGCTGCGTGAATAAGAGGGGTCTCTCGCGCGCACGATGCACGGGTAAACTCTGGCACGCGCCCCCACACACGCAAACAGACGCGTGCGTTTTGCTCATGGCTTTGCATGCACACAAATTTTTAATTTACATTTTAAAACATTGTAAGCCCGTTCATTATGAGGTCAGGTACTGACGAGAAGGCTTGGCTCGTAATCTCCGGTCCATTTCATCCCAAAGGTGTTGAATAAGGTTAAGGTCAGGGCAGGGCCGGCGTCAGAGCGGATCTACCGGGCTGGCATCTAACTGACTATGGGGGGGGGCACTATCGATCGTGAACTATATTCATATAAGCGACACTAGAGTGTGGGGGGGGGGGAGTGGGGAACCCCTCCCAACTCCCCC
>JBBIGA010161316.1:0-11125 GCA_037576975.1 Alestes dentex | reverse complement strand
CACTTTACGAACTCATTAACAGTTAACATGCCTGTCGTAAGAAATTTCAGTCATCATGGGATGCAGGAATAAGGTGGCTAAATAATACTCAAAATAAACATTCAGCATCTAGATTGTCAAAAACTAATTTGTTTGCATTATTGCATCAGCAAGTAAATGTAACAAGGCAAATGTATCACATATTTGCGTCAAACAAACTTTTTTCATTAGTTTTCTTAAATCATCATTTGAAATTATGTCACATTCCAGTTTGTTTAACTTTTACTGATAAGGATAAAAAGATGATCGGCATAGTGATTATTTATGTTACACACTTGTAGGTTCCAAAGATACATCGATATGGTTAAAAATGGCTTCATTATACACACAGTGAGGAAAAGTCACGGGGTCAAACTCTCTGCACTGTAAAATGAGTGCTCGTCTATGGTTCCGGTACAAACTTTCTGAGGTTTCTGCACTAAAATATCCAATTGATGGGCCGTGCAGAGACATTTCATGTGTAAGTGTCTGTGTAAAAGTGTTATTTTATGACTAATAAATGTCTAATCTTGGTGATCTGATTTATGACTTTAGGGGTGAACATAGCTGTTTGAATACATTCATACATATACAAGCTATTCCAAACACACCCTTAGCTTAACAGTTCAGATGACGAATTCCTTTGTAATGCTTTGAGTAAAAACTGCTATGTTTTCTATCTGATTTACAGAAGTAAAAGTGCATTTCATGCAGCGACAGCTGGATATAATATTAGATGCGATGGCTAAAAAAATTACATTAGTAGCCGACACACTCGAGCACCACATTTGAAAGTCCTTTCAGATCACTTTTAAAGGAGTCCTTCAGTAGCAATATACAAAGTAAAAGTATCTTACTGGGATGTGTGTTACAAAGGGGCTTCTAGACAGAGGCGAAGCAATCTTTATAACAGTGTGTGTGTATGTGTGTGTGTTTGTGGGACATTGGGAGGTGGCGGGGGGTTCTGGGAGCCCTTAAAAAATACCAAATCATAAACACCCTACATTTCCTTTTGTCAACAGTATGGAAATAACATCAAGTTGTACAGTAATATACAGTAAAATAGTATGATCATCAGCATGTCGTAAAGTTAAGGTTTGAGTTCAAACTTTTTAGTGCCGGTACAACATGTTTTCATTTCCTATAAAACAAATAGACCACGTTAACACATCCAACGTCTGTTATTTTCTGTTACTCTAATTCTCTGTCTGCCATCAATTATCGCTTACTTAATAATTACCAAGCTCAAACGCATTAGGAAGCAAGTTAAGCATAAGAAGTTCCTCTCATTATAACATGATTTGACTTGAAAAAGCATTTAGTCTTCTTCTGACATTTCTGTTTGTGTTTTTGTGCATCCCAGGACACAATGAAGCATGGTGAAAGGGACAATTCTATAATGGGAAAAGGCAATGAAGCAGGAGAAACATGGAGTAACTCACACTTTTATCTGATAGCTACTGACAATGCTATCCAAATAATAAATAACCAAATAAATCCAAAATGCCACTGCTTAGCATTAACATTAGGCAATCAGGCTATCGCCCCAGCTGAATGCCTCATCTGGATAATTTATTTTAGCCTATTTAGCCTATAAGTCAAGTAGATCTATTGAAATGATAGACAAAAAATGGACATGTGATAGAAATGCTGAGGTTTCCGTCCTTTCCTGCTAAAATATCCAATTTATGGGCTGTGCAGAGACATTTCATGTGTAAGTGTCCATGTAAAAAGTTTATTTTATGACTAATAAAGCCTCATGTAGGATATCTGATCCGTGACTCCCAACACGGACTGATGAAGTATCATTCATTCCTCAGATTCTTCATTTGTAACAAAACTTCCTTCAACAGACTTTGAATTAGGTGGAGCTGGGTGTTTTGAGGACCAAAAAAAAAAAAAGAACAATCTAGCGGGCGTTTCACCGCCTGTAGAATGTCACAGCACATTTCACACTGAATTAAAAACAGGGGCTAGAGGCAAATCAGTCCACCGACGTTTCAAAAGAAGTGTTTATTATGTTTTGAATCATCAGAAAACAGAAAATGCACTTGATTCTAAAACATTTCGTAGAGAAAAAGACCATCAAATTGCAAGTCTAATCCCAGCGCCCAGTATTATGCATCAGCACTTACCAGCGCACCTGAACAGAATGAGCCTCCGTTGCTCAGCGCCTTGCTAAGCGCCTGCTCATTCAGCCCAGCTGTCTTTCCCCTAGGGTCGATTAGTCTGAGTTTAGTTTCCTGTTTGGTTAGATTGGTTGTGTGTTTTCATTGGTCTGTTCGTGTCTCCCTCTCTGTATTTAGCCAGCCGCCTCCAGTCAGGTCTGGGATCACCATCAGAGCAAGCCTTCATCTTCCTCTCGGGGTTAACCATCATACACACCTTCACCTTTCTCTGTCTGTGTTGTCGCTCTGCTCCACTGGGAAGCCTTCTGGATTTCCTTTACCTTCACGTACCGACCCTTGTTTGTTGTAGACTATTGCCAGTGGAGTTTGATTACATTTTGTCTCCTTGTTCTCCTAGTGCTGACCAGTGAGGCGGAGAGTCCTCGTACTGGTCTGATTCAGCAAGGCTGTAGCACGGTGCGAAGCCATTGTATCCTCTTCTTCAAGACTCCTTGTAGTAGTGCAACACATCATGTTCGCCCCCCCTTATTGTGCGACGTTTTCTCCTCCAGAGCTGAGTGGTACCCTTGTCCCTTCTTCAGGGTTTTGAGTTAAAGGACTGTGTTCTGTTTATGTTCTCTGCGTGTTTATGTTAAGAACGAGTTTCCCACAGTTAAAGGACTATCCTCAGTTGAGTGATCTCTTTGTGTTTTCAAAGAACTGTTTAGTTTTACGTTCTTCATTAAACACTTTGTGTCTTTTGACTCCCACTCCTACTTCTGTGTCCTCCTTCCTCTGAGACCTGACATGACAGTTATTCATTTTTTGTGACATTTGTTTAAGTTAAAAAAAAAGAAAAAAGATACTCCGTGAAGAAAATGAGTGCAATGATTTTAATTCAGTTTTTCACAAACTGTGCAGCACTAATTCCAATGTAAACAGGGCTAACTATGGTCTGTTTATAATGATATTCTTAAAATACTGATATGCGCAGAAAAATGTATTGACATAATTTGTCACAACTTTTCGAAATTATATTGTCTCAGTCAACATCATCTGAATAGACCTACATCATAACAGCTGTCAAAGACTGAAATTATTACAGTTATACAATGCAATAATCTGGTAACAGAATAATTGTTCTATTCTGGTAACAGAATAAATGTGTTTAATCCCCATGCACAAGCATGAAAACACTTCATGTAGTAGTGGATTACATAACAGTGGGGGAAAAAATCTAATTAATTACATTTGATGACTGTTGTGAAGTAAGAATGGAGAATTTACTGGAACTGAATAAAAGCTCCTTTAATTCAAATAAAATCCTAACAATAAAAGTGAGGTTAATCCTGCTTCGACCTCATTTTCTTCCCGCTACGCACACTGCGACTAAACAACACCAGCGTTTACGCTCTTCCACTGCTTTTGTCGGACGCAATTCAATTAGGCTGCTGATAGAGGAGAATATGGAATAAGGAGCAGTTAGCTGATGAGATTATTTGAGGTGGAATGTGCAATAAAATGCTCTAAATTAGTCCTTAGATCCATTAAACAGGCTGGAGTAGAGACGTAAACATGTGGTCGGAATCATAATGCTGGTTTCAGCAGTAGCACGGCACGTACACTATATGGACAAAAGTATTGGGACGCCTAACCATTACACCAACAGCGACTTTAATGCCCATTGCATTCGACTTCCACTCTTCTTGAGAGTCTTTCCACAAGATTTTGGAGTCTTTGTGGGAATTTGAGCGCATTCATTCTGTAGAGCATTTATGAGGTAAGGCACTGAGTTTGGACGAGAAGGCCTGGCTCGCAATCTCTGTTCCAGTTCATCCAAAAGGTGTTGGATGGGGTTGAGGTCAGGGCTCTGTGTTGGCCAGTTAAGTTCTTCCACACCAAACTCATCCAACCATGTCTTTATGGAGCTTACTTTGTGCACTGGAGCACAAAGACTTCTGTCACCGTTTGTTGTGGTAATTTTAAATAACGAGCCTGTGAATGAGGCTATGCACTGAGCCATCCTTAACCCATAAATGGGTTGGTAACAGCCTGTAAGTTAGTTCCCCCTTGGTGGTTCAGCGCTAAGATGTCAGGCACTGGATGCAGAGAATCAGAAGATGGCTTTTCTTGCAGAAATTAATCTAGTCTAGTTCTTTTGTCAATGCCATGCAGGACTTATAGTGAAAAGAAAAACAAAACCCTAGATTTTACTCCCCCCACTTCAGACACAGACCAAAGGCACAGTCTGTCCTTGAAAAGTGAAGAATGGGCAAGAAAGAGCTAATCTGAAAAAAAAAATGCGAACTACTCAGACAGGTCGGACAGGGTTAGACGAAGGCTTGCGGGCAGGTTATGGCCGTGTTCAGTAAAAAAGAGAGAAACGAAGGAATAATAGATATAGAAAGAAGGAAAAAGAGTTTGTAAAAGAGCGCCTGTACCTTCCACTCTTCAGATGCTACAACCAAATGAATAATACAAGTTTCGCACGAAGCTGAAGGCAGGTGGTGTTCAGTGTGGACATGAATGCTTGTAACACACTCAGACACACTCAGAGCTGCAGGACTTTAATGAAGACTCCACACTCCGTCTCCTCCCAGCCGAGAGAGTGACGCTAATGGGCTGACGTTCGCCACTCTCCATATTTCTTCCATCCTTTCAAAAGCGAGGACAGGGACAGCATTACACACTCGGCGCTCTGAAGAATATCCTGTCGTGCAAAGCACCCACGTCTACACACCTCGTCATGCTAGAGCCTTGCACAAACCACCCACACAGCAGAACTACGGACGTCATTATGCAGGCAGTACAGGTAACGTCCTGCGGCAGTTCGGAACGTCCTCAGATCATTATCCTCTTAGTCACCGAGTGCAGTGAACGAGCAGACTGACTGGAGTATAAAAAGGGCATTTTTAGTTTTCACTTCAGGCACCTGTAAGCCCCTACGCAAGAAAAGGATAACTGCTCAAAGCTTGTAAGGAATATGAGTGGGAAGTCAAACAAGTACTTCAGCTAAAAAGCAAATTTACCCTTTTGTAAGCTGAATATTATGAAAATGTAGCCGAGACATGTTTGGTGTCTGAAGTCTTTCGTTTTGGAGCTACAGGCCTAATGCGGCTACAAGGTCTGCATTGATTAGCCAGTTGCATAGCGCTAACTGTGCTATTATAGTGTCTGTTCTCATCCAATAAGCGATGGGTACAGATGTGAATACGTGAATTAGAATTGTGTGAGAGTACTAGAATTAGTAATAATACTTAATACTTCATTTCATTTGGGATTTTATACATTTAATGTAATAATGTACGTATTGGCACACCTGACCATTACACCAACAGGGACTTGAATGACACTGCTTTCAGATATATAGACTTTAGTATGGAGTTGGTTCCCTCTTTGCTGCTAGAACAGCTTCCACTCTTCTTGAAAGGCTTTCCACAAGATTTTGAGGGAATTTCTGTGGGAATTTGTGCCCATTCATTCTGTAGAGCATTTATGAGGTCAGGCACTGGTGTTGGACGAGAAGGTCTGGCTCAGAATCTCCATTCCAGTTCATCCCGACGGTGTTGGATGGGGTTGAGGTCAGGGCTCTGCGCGGCCAGTCAAGTTCTTCCACAGTGAACTCATCCAACCATGTCTTTATGGACTTCCGTCTGTATGTTCACTGGACCACAGTCATGCTGGAATAGAAAAGGTTCTTCCCCAACTTGTGTCCACAAAGTTGGAAGCATAGCGTTGTCCAAAATGTCTTGGTCTGTTGAAGCATTCAGATTGTCCTTCACTGGAGGTAAAGGGCCACCTAAAATCAATAATTAAGAAGTTTGTCTTAATATTTCGGGCCATATAGTGTATATTGGGTTTATTCTAAGTTACACAGTGAACCGCCCCTCTGTCTGCAGCCATCTCCATTATGCTGCATTAGGGGAAGGAACCAGCCAATGAACTTGATATGTTTGGATTTGCCAGGTGGTCTGTTTTCGCTGGTCTTTACATCCTGTACCTTTTAATCTAAAAAAAAAAACAAAACAAAACAGCACAGTCTTATCTGAGCTGGAGCTTCATGTCCCTTATTCTCCCTTTATGCTCCATCTCAGCTACAAAAGGGACTTCTACAGCTTCAGCGACTAGAAAACGAAGTTCATTATCACCATAGCAACTGAAGTAAAAACTCAGCAAAACGCATATTTCGGCCCGCTTTGATTAGTTTCTGTAATTGACTCCCAAAGTGCTTCTAAACGTCTAGACAGAGAGGTCCCAATTACTAAGACTTATGACGTATTTGTGCATTTACATGAGTAAAAACTGTTAATAAACATGTGTAACTGCATATGTTGCGCTGTGCTCCTGCTGAGAAGGTTAATACATCACCAGCAGTTACACTTGTGTGCACTGTTAATGTGTACCTACAGAGTTATAAGACACAATGTACAATATAAAGTGGGACAGAAAAGAGATAATAGATAATGTGATCTATTGCAACAATATTGTAACTGCCTAAATTATCCATATTTTCTTAAAAAATGCTCTTGATTCATTCAATATAAAGCAAATAACATGCAAATATCAAGCAAATAAAATGCAAAACACACAAAAAAAAAAGCTAGTCTACAGCCAAACAAGTGAAATCCACAAACATAACACTGTTTGTAGTTACTGTAGCATCCCTGCTGTTTAAAAGTACATTTGTATCACAGCTGTTCTTAGCATTTTTTTTTTTTGGACTGTCTTAAAATTTGCATTACTATTGGATTGGTTTGCCCCTCCAGTTTTGTCTTCAAGGAAGAAAAGTATTTTTGCATTTTTTTTGTTTCTTGTTTAGACATGTAAAACTTCTCAATCTAAAATGGACTTTCAAAATGCATATACATTCTCATCCATGATGCAACTACCATGTAATTAAGTCCAAATGTAAGTCATTCGTAAAATAAGTGTATACTGTGAATCAAATGTTTAGCAAAATGACAGTAATGCTGTTTAAAAAGCTGATCTAGGATCAGTGTAGAATGGCACATATGGCACTTACGCAGCGAATTCCAAACCAGATCCATAAGCACCTGTTCTCTCGGAAGCTTAATTAGCACACGCTGGTTTCAAAACACTTCACATTAACGACAGTTAGGCAATGTCTCATCAAACCCTCCACCAAACCACAAACGACTAAACAAACACAGATCTGGCGCTTTAATTTATGCAGATGTGTTTTTTTTTTTATGGATGGACTCAGGCTTGATGTTTCTGTTGCTTGAAAACCTCTTACGCATATTCCCCAAATCCACAGAGCTTCTGTCTCAGTACTAATGAAACTTTGGGCATGTGTGATGAGATGAAAATCAGGATGAAGCTGATCAATAAAACAAATGTGGTAGATCTCAATTAAGGAAAAAAGCAATAATCTGCTGTGCTCTGATGCCTGGAAAAACGTGTTTTAGTGTTGACATGCCTGAATCAGCTCCCCAGTTCACTATTGAACCCTTCATGTGATGAATCAATTGAGTTACAGCACAGAAAACACTGATTTCATGGGGCCCTGAATGTCTGAAGGAAGTCATGAGAAACGTTGGGTGGCAGATTTAAGATGGGTAAGAATAAACTGAGTGTAATCAGTTTATAATCAATTCAGCACCTTGTGAAGGAGGAGCTACCTGATGAACAAGCCTCTTGCTGGACGTAGCATTAGTTAGCATAGCTGAAACCCCCTCCAGAAAACGTCATAAGCACAAAGATGTGTCCGGTTAAATGTGGTTAAAATAAACATTCCTTTCCTGAAACAAATAAAATAGACAGTACTTTACCTTTAGAAGAGATCCCTGAGGTAAGTGTTGCCTGTGACTGTGCCTCACTCTACAAAGCGAGCTCCATAAAGACGTGGCTGGAGGAGTTTGGTGTGGAAGAACTTGACTGGTCCACACAGAGCCCTGACCTCAACCCCATCCAACACCTTTGGGATGAACTGGAACGGAGACTGTGAGCCGGATCTTCTCGTCCAACGTCAGTGTCTGACCTCACAAATGCTCTACAGAATGAATGATCACAAATTCCCACAGAAACTCCAAAATCTTGTGGAAAGCCTTCCAAGAAGAGTGGAAGGAGTTATTGATGCAAAGGTGAGACCAAATCCCCCTTTGTGGAGAGAATCATCAGCTATGAAAACACGAAAACATGCGTGAGGGACCTAAAAGGTGTCAGATGTTAAAAGAACACGGACTAGAGGAATTTGGGGTCAGGTGTTAGAAGGGCTGTACTCTTGTGAGTGGAGGATTTCACTACAGTCCAGATCCAACTGTTTGAGTTGTCCCCATATATGCATTATGGTTACTATTTCATATATTAAGACCCTCATGAGCTGAATCAGGTTTACTAAAGCAGAGAAAGTACAAGCCTGTGCTACTACAGCATGAATCAATTTGACCTTATAATTATATGTAGAACTTTATCTACATACACGGATAGATTAGTGGGTGGGCCATTGGGGCCAATGTCCTGGGCCCAATGAGCGTCAGAGGAATGGGGAAGCATGTGTTCATGCCACATCCGTTTTTCTAAAGATATACCATCAGGTGAGCTGACTGTAAAACACTTTGCTCCACTGTCGCGTTAAAGTCGATTCTTGGGCCCTGTTTTTAAGTGACAGATGCGATCCGCTGATCATCAGGATACAGCATGTTCATGCTCGCCCCTGTTAAATGTAGATATTGATGAGACATCAGCTCACCTCGCTGTATGTTATCTCACCGGCATTGCGCCAGAGTTGAGTAGGTAGAGCCGACTGTCTTCAGTTCTTTATAAAAGTTTTTTCAGTCACGGTGCAGAGAGAGAGAAGTCAGAGAGTTATGGATGTTCTGCTTAAACAGCCTCAACTGAACCCCAGCCAGAAAAAGATATCAAAATCCCAAGAATAGTTAAAATCCCAGCCAGCAGTGGTAGGAGAACTGTTTACTCGCTCCCAATGGTGGCAAATGGCTCAACAGAGCTGTATAAAGTCTCTTTAGGGAAATCTTTAACGGGAAAGTTCTTAAGAAATCCTTCTTTACAGTTTTAACTTTTTTCATAGCTGCCCATTTTAAAGTTGTTGCTTTAAAGTGACACATGAAGCATATCTGAGAGCTGTAATTTTTATAGAAATGTGGTGTATTTGGTTGAGTTCTCTGCTCTCCGTTTCTGCTACTCTGGCAAGAACAACAGCTGGATGTTGTCACATTACACATGACACATCCACTTCTGCTGAAGGAACCAGAGAGGGATTCAAAGCTTCTAAAAAAGACTGATCCTGGCTTCTGTTTAAAATATAGATGAGCCAAAATCCACAAAAGACCATCTGGAGTGGAGGGAGAGAAAAGTTTCACAAAACAGAGCATTTTTTTCCAAAAAACTTTGAAAAGTTGAGTAAGTGTTCTAACACCTTTTTAATGCCAGATTTCAGTACCTAAAAAATCTAGTTCAGCTGCTTCATGTTTCTACTTTCTTTACAACCATTCTCTACCAAAACACACCATCAAAACACACCATCAGATTTCAGGACTTAATGTCTGATTCAGTGGTTATTTCCCTACATTTATTTTCCTATTTTAAGTCCAACCCACTATTCTTTAGCAAACACCATATTCCTCCACTAAAACGCTGTAGTCCTTCAACAAATGTGATCGTACCGCAACTAAACATCATCCTCCACCAAAACACCATCATCCTCCACCAAGCACCATCATTCTCCAACACCATCATCCTCCACCAAACACTGTAATGCTCTAGAAAACACCACTATCCTCCACCAAACACCACCATTCTCCACCAAACACCACCATTCTCCACCAAACACCATCATTCTCCACCAAAACACCATCATCCTCCACCAAACACCATCACCATTCTGCAGTGGAAGGATAGAAAACTTTCACAAAACACAGTATTTCCCTGAAAAAGTTGAGTGTTATAATACATTTTGATGCCATATTTAGTCCCTAAAAGCTAGTTCAGCTGCTTTATGTTACTATTTTCTTTACAAGCAACCTACCATTCTCCACCAAAACACCATCATCTTCCACCAAACACCATAATTCTGCAACTAAACAGAATTACCCTCCACTCAAACACCATCATCCTAAACCAAACGTCATCGGCAAACACCATCATCCTCCACCAGACACTATCATTCTCTACCAAACGGCATTATCCATAACCAAACACTCTCATCCTGTAAAAAAACACTTCCACCCAACACTATCATATTTAACCAAACACCATCATTCTCCATCAAAGGCCATTGACCTACACCCAAACATTATTATTTCCCAACAAACATCAACATTCTACACTAAACATCCACATTCTCAACCAAACACGTCATCCTTCTCCTAAACTTCACTTTCTCCACCCAACACCAGCATTCTCTACCAAACACCATTATTCTCCACCACTGTTGGGAGTAACGCGTTACAAAAGTAACTGATTACTGTAATGCATTGCTTTTTGCTGTAACGCGGTAATGTAAGGCATTACAGAAAAAAATTTGGTAATATTTTACTCGGTACAAATGTGAGTAACACGCGTTACAATGCATTTTTAACCTGGAATGAAGTGATGTTTTTTTTTCTTCATAATGTAGCGTCACCAGAATGGTTGGAAGGGATGAAACAGTTATGCCGTAAACTACTCTTTATTATTACAGAACAGGTTACTGTTGGCCGTAACCACGCTGCAGTAAAACAGAAAAATAACTAGCGAGATGCACCCGAGCTTCTCTCATACTCGCTCTCTCCCTCAGCCACACACACACACACACGCGCTCTCATTCCGTCACACGCAGGCCCTGCCCCCAACCTGCTCATCCCATCTCTTAACATGTTTCAACTAACAGAACACCTAACATGACACTGAAGTTAGCTCCTTATTCGCAACTCCTTATTCGAAATTTTCGTTCCTTAAATTCTGCGCTCCAGGCTGCAATATCGCTATTTCGCCTGTAGGGGGAGGAAACTTTACTGAGGTTTACATTCAGAATTATG